>JANHZU010002129.1:91673-104864 GCA_032468055.1 Acrochordus granulatus | reverse complement strand
ATGGTGAGAAAAGTAAAGTCCTGTATTTAGGCAGGAAAAACCAAATGCACAGATATAGAAAAGGAGGTACCTGGCTCAACAATAATAACTATGAGAGAGATCTCAGTGTCCTAGTAGATTACCACTTAAGGATGAGCCAGCAATGTGCTGCAGCTGCCAAAAAGTCCAATGCAGTTCTAGATTGCATCAACAGAAGAATAGCATCAGATCACAAGAAGTGATAGTACCATGTTATACTGCACTAGTGAGGCCACACTTGGAATACTGTGTCCAATTCTGGTCACTATGATACAAGAGAGATGCTGAACCCTAGTAAGAGGACAGAGAAGAGCAATGATGATAAAGGGACTGGAGGCTAAATCATATGATGAATGAATAGGGAAACTAGGTATGTATGTCTAAAGTAATGAATAGAAGGATTAGAGGTGAACTGAAAGCTGTCTTCTGGTATTTGAGGGGCTGTCGTAGAGAAGGAGTCAACTTATTCTCCAAAGTACCTGAGAGTAGGACAATAAGCAATGAGTGGAAGCTTATTAAAGAAACATCCAACCTGGAACTAAGGAGAAATTTCCCAACAGTGAGAACAATCAATAGAGCAGCTTGCCTCTTTGAGTTTCGGTGCTCCATTGTTGGAGGTTTTCAAGAAAAGATTGGACAAGCACTCTTCCGGGATGGTATAAGTTCTCCTGCCTTGGATAGAGGGTTGGACTGGAAGACCTCCAAGGTCCCTTCCAGCCCTATCATTCTATGATCCATGATACTGGATGCCAAATGTTGTGCCCTCCTTTAGGATAGCTGGAGAGCTTGATGATCCTCTCATCCACACTTTTCCATACTGTAAGATAGCTGCAGCAAGGGTAATCAAAGAATTATTTCAAAATGATTGGGGAGCAAAATGGTAGTAGGATAGAAATACCTTAATCAATTTCTCTGCCAGAGACAATTTAAGGATGCTATTTTGTCACAAAATAGTTCTAAAAGATTTGAATTGGAAAATTTGTTTCCTATAGCATGTCTTCCTGGAAGAGCACATTGGGTCTAATTCAGACAAGGAGATTTCTAGTCATACTTTTAAAATTTTATAACTATACTAAAATCCATTAAGCTGATAGTTTGAGCCAATGGCAACACTATTGGAAGACTAGCTGGCTCTGTCCTCTTATAAATCCTTCCTTTTGGACATTCCTTGGCATTTACATCCTTTGTCCTTATAAGAATGTCAAGTGGGACCCTGCTTTTAGGGCAAGGAGGTCCCAGTTTGTAATTTAAATCTTTTTCTTTTAGAACCTATCAAGGACTTCATTGATAATAAGGTGGATAAGACATTTATTTTATTTTCCATTGTTCCAAACAGTGATTTACTGATGCAGGGTTCTTGGGGTGGGGAAAGTGAAGTGGTTTGCTCTTTTTAAGTCTAAAGAATTAATCTCATTTTCTTTTTTTTAACTGCTTCATCTTTGCTGCTTTTTATTTCTTCAGGTCATTGGCTTTTTAAAACACATCTGGATAGCCATTTCTAATTCCCTGTATACTGAGAACAGATGTGCAGAGTATTAGACAATTTATATGAACTGAATGTTTCATTGGAATAATGGAATAAGTTAAAGGGTTTAGAAAGGACAACTGAGACAACAGCCTTCTGGAAATTCAGAGCAGGGCAATACGCATTTGGAAAGAATTTGGCAGGGGAAAAAAACCTTAGTAAATACTGCCCTCTTGCTCCCAAAATTTAACTGGATCATACTCATGTTCATCTCCTATAATGAAACTGTTATTTTTTAATATGCCATTTTCTTAAACAAATGTCATTTGCTCTCACTAATTCTTAAAGATGTAAAATAATTATACCTGTCAGTTGTGCATTTATTTGTTTTAATCCAGAAAGACATGAGACAAGATGGGCTTTTTTTAAAGTGAATTAAAAGAACAAATGAGGGAAATTAAGAGGGAAAAAACTTGCAGAATTGAGGATCTGGAAAACAAGAGTAGCAGCCCAGAGAAATCACAGGAAATAGATTGATGAGTAGAGAATTAAACTATTGATAAGGAAGATTTGGAAATAAACCTGACAGATAGAATGCAGCATATCCTATTACCTGGGAATAAATCTCAAGAAATAAAGGCCTTCTTCTGAGTAATTATCCAAAAAATGTGCTGTCAACATGATAGGTCACTCTTCCTTATCCTGGCCCACTCCAGATGTATTCCACTGTTCTCAACAGAGACAGCCTTTAGTTGGGAGTTGTAGTACAACAGGTCTGGAAAGCATCAGGCTGAAGAAGGCTACTTTATAATTTAGCTGAAATGAATAAGTAAAGAAAGGGATGCATAGAATTTATAGAAAGCTTCAAAGGACAGTATAGGCACTCACATGTTGTTGTAGGTTAATACAGGTAGTCCTTGGATTAACGATGTTAATTGGGACCAGAATTTCTGTTGCTAGCTCATAAAGTATGATGTCATTATATCTGTATAATTGATTTGTTTTTTAACACTGGGTCAATATTTCCCAAAGAATCTAAGGAAATTTATTTTTGGATGAAATTTCTAATCTCTTTGAAAACAACAAATCCCAAGTGAATTGAAAAGGAGTGATCGAATGCCACAGCTCTTCAAAGGCTAGACTGGCTGAATGCTTGAAGAAAGTTGAGATAATTGTCTAACTAAAAATAATGTTTCCTGGCTGAAAAAATTCAATGATCAAAAGTCACATTCAAGAATCCATTACAAAAATTGCTTCCTATAAGATTTGTGCCTACAAATGCAATATTCTGTCTCCTGTGAATATTTCTCAGTTGAGATGAATAGTATAGAAAGGTATACTAATATTTCAGCTAAGCAAATATTCTTTCTGACAACAGTTGATCACATATGCCTCAGCTGGAAAAGATATTCTGAAGGTATTCTGAAGAACTATCCCTACATGGGATATTGTATTCCTGAACTCATAGAGGTCTAGCTCTGAAATGCAAAAGCTGAAGCAGAACAAAAGCCAAATTTAATCTATTTAACATCCCAGAGCATACTATAATATACAAAAATGGTAGAAAAGAAAGCTGGTAGGTTGCACTGATCTTTCCAGGTTCCTGCAGTCAAATGCTCCACAGTTACACTCACTGGAGATATTAGAAGTTGCAACATACTGTATACATGCTCAAAGGATACCAAGTTGATTGAATCTGATCTACACTTAGATTTTCCTATAGATTCAATACTGTAAAGCATTTAAATGGAGCATATGATATCTGAAACAGAAACATTTCCCAGTTCACTCCAGTATGTGATCTTCTCAGTTTGCAGATTGATCCTTGTTTATCAGAGAAACTAGTTCATTTGCAGGATTAATACTACTCTGTGGAAGCATCAGTTGCAAAAATAGCTGGCTTGCCAAGCTCCAGCTTGTGTCAACTTGCAAATACTGAAGTCCTGAAAGCATTAAAAAAGGAAAAGAAAAAGAATTGTTTGCCTTTCAGTAAAAATGCCGGTGGATCCTATTAGTGGAGTGGAATCTAGCTCATTTACCAAATAGAAGAAGAACATTTAAGTGGAGTCACTGACTGACAGCTCAATTACAGTATCAAGTCTGCATGTTAAATATTTGCAAGCAACTCAATATACTGAACAGTTTCTCTTTCTGCTTCAAGCATCCATCTTGTTATTAAGAAGAGCAGCTAATGATATAAAAGTATTTAAGGATATTATAAATCTTATGTTTAAAAAAAACAAGATTCAGCATGCATGGGGTATTTTTTGACAGAATACAGAAAATAAATAGAAGAGGCATTCTGATTGCTTATATTTTGTGTTATAAATAATAAATGGAAACATCTAGGGGAAAAGTGTAATACAAGGCAGAAATGGTCCATGAAGATACTGTTGGGCACAGCATGTTGTCCACATTATTGAGCCCTATTTGCCAGAGTAAGACAGCTAACTTGTTCTATCTTTACTGTTTTATAATCTGGGATAAATAAAGGGGGGGAAAAATATTTCAACTTTGTTTTCCCTTCCACTGATGTCTCCCTATGTACTGGAGTCAACATGATTTTCTATCACATTGTCCATTCCTTTAATACTGTACACATTTGGACAGCCCACTGCAGAGATAAGTCAACGATGAGAGGGAAACAAAACAAGGAAAATCATTTTGAAACATTCAGAGACAGTTACTGACTTGCCTTTGTACAGAGGCATGGAATTAATCCCAGTGAAAAGCAGACAGAAACTGGTGCCATTTTATACTGACAAAATATAGAATGTATAATTTCACAAGCTATTATGAAATTGATTTCCCCAAGAGTAAGAAAAAGAGAGAAAAGCAGTGAAAAGAATGGATGGCTCACTACCAGAGTTGGCCCTGCACTGATTTAATGAATGCTCCTGACTGCTGTCCTGCCTGGAATAAAAGTAGAAAGTAAAAACTTCAAGAAGCAATCACTACAGTATGGACCTAGAATTGGTGTGGGTGGATTGCCAGTTGTTTATTTTTGTTCAGTAAGTGCTCCAAGACTACACAGGATCTTTGCTGTAGGCTGTTTTCTTGGAACAAGTGGTTAAACATCTCCACATGAATTCACCACGTCCTGTTTATAATGAACTCTTAAAATTAAATGTAGAAGTTGTTGATATTAGAGATAGGAGGAAGATGTGCCCTAGACTAACAAACACTATTCACCGGGAACAAAAATCACTGATGGGTGGACCAGATAATCTCAACTGCTTCCAAATAGGAACTTCTGAGTGTCAAGTGAACAGACATCCACAAGTTGAACTCCATTATTCTAAACAGCAAACAGAGGAATAACAGGATCACAATAAAAAGCGTAACTTCCTTTTGTCTCTCCCTCACCAAAGAGTTATGTTTCAAGTTTCATTCTACAACAGCCATAAGGAAAATGAAATAATATCTTCCCAGACCCTGGCAATTAAACTCATAGTTAATCATAGTATGATTACAGTCAGCTTAATCAGACAAAGGCTTTGCTTTACCAGGCATGTGAAAAAGACACTGTGGGGATTTCTCATGGATCTCTCTTTCTGGGCAGTCTTCTACCATTTTTCACCAGAGCAGGATCTATATTAAAGACCCACTCATTCCTGTTCTTTGTTTTGTTTCTAGGCTGCTATGCAGAGAGGCAATTTGTTTTCATAACTTCATTCTGTACTGTATAGATTAACATACGCTGTTACAACAAAAAAGAGGGAAGGAGAACGTATTTGCAAAGCCAGATGGGCTAATTCTCAGAAAAGAATCCCTAAGGCAACTAGCTGCAAAGTTATCACAAGGTTGAAGGGAATGTGATTTTACCCCAGTTTCTTCCATTGGTCATAATAAGGTAAGGGCCAGTATCATAGCTATATACTTGTTTTCTATAAGAACAGCCTCCCCCTTATGGAAAGGGAGGCCATATTTTGTGGGCATCATGGGAACGGGGAGACCCAAAGTAATAATTATTTAATGAGCTGGTTATTGACATATTTTGAGTACCTTCTTCCAAGGGTTGTATTGTCTTGCTGGCTTTGATTGTCCATCTCTTGATTTAATAGGTACTGTTTATTAGTATTTGACCAAAAACCAGCCCTTGTCTCTTTCTCCCATTTTTCTTTGTGAGCTGCTTTATTATCATTTCAAGTGCCTAAATTTCCTTTGAAGCATGTTCCTTGTTAAAATCAGGACTGGCAGCAAGCACTGCTTCTGCTTGTAAATTTAGAGAGTTGTTTCCCATCTCTTCTTTTGTCCCAAATCTTCTGAACATTTCTGTTTCTCTGTCCACCAAAAGCATAATCCAACAAACATCCAAACCAACATCAAAACCAGTTACTTGCTGTGAGAAAGTCAGAGTGCCATCTAACAAACCATTTTTCCCCTTCCTTGATGCATCTGAATGCATTTGATTGGTTCAGAGGACCTGACCTAGCATGAGTCCTTTTATAACTCGTGGCCTTCATGTTGACATACCTCAGAATAAGCATCATTAGAGAGACTGAGCCTTCCTTCTAAACAGACCTTTGTAAGATTGCATTATCTACTTTCTAGACATTTTTAAAGGAGAAAAATGAAAATATAAAATAATTGGGTAAGCTTGAACAAACATTGCCCCTCGAGCTGAGGGATACCCCTTCCCCGATGGCCTTCTGGAAGGGCCTTAAGACCTGGCTCTGCGAGATGGCCTGGGGCTCCAGGGGAGGTTCATTATCAGCATGGAGGTGGCTGATGGATCCCTAGCCATCCTCACCCCCCTTTTTATATTCTAAATCTTTTGCCTACCCCGCTAGTTTACCGGGTTTTTATTTTGTTTTAATGTTCTTTTTTTAATTTCTATTTTAATTGCTTTTAACATATGGTTTTTACTGTTGTTAGCCGCCGAGAGTCTTCGGATTTCGGCGCCATGGAAATTTAATGAATAAATAAATAAATACGCTCCAAATAAAACTGTTAGATCTCCAGAAACACTGTGAACTGCAAGCAACACTGGTTCTACCCACCCACTCCAGTGGGTTTTCTGCATCATTGTCACATCTTTGTAGTTTTTCAAGGTTCTCCGATATTTTTTTTAAGATGGGATGCGTGTGTAGAAATTCAGCGCATCTCTCAACCAGATAAAAATGCCACCCAAAAACATCAAGACAAATTGGTATTGATCCGGCCATCAAAATTTTACAGCAGAACTGTAGTGGAATTGCAAAAAGACAGAGGGAAGGAGGGAAGAAATGGGAACAAGGAAGGGAAGAGAGAAGGGAGGGAGGAAAAAAGGTAATGGAAAGAAAGAGGAAGGAAGGGAGGGAGGGAGGAAATGGGAAGGAAGGGAACAGGGAGGGAGGGAGGGAAGGAAGGAAGGAATCCTACTATGTCCAGGCATGAATATTTCCACCATTCAAGGTTTTCTGTTTTTGAAAATAAATTGCTTATTGGATTAAATGAGCTGAAGATTAATGAAAAAGTACCCAGTGTTTTAAAAAGCGGTAGAAAAAGAGAATTAGGTTTTACTTTACTTTGGTTAAATAAAATGGTAATTTTTTCAAAAAGTTACTGTGATTTATATATCACTTTCATCTAATTGGTTTTTCAAACTATGGGGAATAATTAGAGAGCTACTTTGATCTTTTACCTGACTTTTTAAATGGTATTTTTCTCATGCCAGAGGTTGGTCCCATGTTTGTGAGAACAGGGAGTCATGGATACAGTAATGTAATAAGAGCTCAATAGTTGACATAAATAAAGTGAACTATTTTAAATCCCCCTATAAGTTCTATTGGAGAGTTAATATTGTCTTTTTGCTAGTGGATAGAGACATATAATACTTGTGAAATATTTATTTCATGTTGTTCCACGTACTTATAATCTTAAAGTCTATGGAATATTTGTTTTTAATTATGTTTCCTATTGATTATCCATCAGAACTCAGTCAATACATTTCTGAATTGTTTTATTTGGTTTCTACAGACATATCTATTTAATCTCCAAGGTATTGCCTCACGAGCAAAAAGAATTTACAAGTTTCTCATGTGAAGTCTCTTTTAGTTGGCCTTGGTATGAAGGACCAGAAGGCAAAAACTAAGCTCTAGGTGGAGATGCTCTGGGAATAAAATGCATACCCTCAATAGCAAGTAGAGAATTTCAGACAGCAAGTTTATTGTGTTCGTTTTGGATACCCAAGTAGCTAATAATTTAGTAGATAAAAATCCTTCCATTTGTAAGCATGCATTGATACTCAACAATTACTTTCTGTAATCCCCTTTAGTGGGATTACAATAGAAGTAATAAAGGATGATTCTGCATATTAAACAACTATATTCACCCATTTGGAATGACAATAGGAAATACTGCCCTCTTATGCAATATGAACAGACTATAGGTTTGGCATGAGTGCTACAATCAGTCATCACTTCTATGTGTAATATTAGCTAAATTTCCATTTAATCATGTCCACTTATATGTCTATGTATTCTTAAAACTTGACTTAGGTGAACTGTTAACATAATTAAGGCTCTCATATCTGGGTTGCAAACCAAGACAACCACCAGATGCCAGCAGACAGAATTTTCCATTTAAAGACTGTTTAGAATTTTACAGCTTCAGTACTCCTAAATATGTTAATATAATACTTTACTACAAATAAATTATTGCATGGATGTTCGATTTAAGTGTTAAATGGATCCATATCACAACAATCCAATCCACCAATATTGCTATGGAAAATAAACAGTGAAATGAAATGGAGAATTTTAGGACCTTTCTGTGACATTCCTTTCTGTTGGACAAAAGAAATCAATTTTCTAACAGGTCCTAAAAGCAACAAGTCCAAAAATCAAACTACGTAAGCCAAACCAAATAGGTATTTAAAATAAGTTTCTAGAGATTTCTAAGTAGTAAGTCCTTGATTCATACATCCTTGCCCTCTTCTCTTCCCTATGTCTGAGCTGCCCAATGTAAATTCATCTTTCTGACCCAACTTTGAAGCAATTTTTAATTATACTAGGATATATGTCAACTTTTTAGTAACATTTTCATTCTGCTGATTATATATACTAAGGAAACAGCACTATTGTTTTTCAAGCAAAGATTTAAAACAGTTTCATATATGATATTTTTCTATCAGAAAAATCTGTCTTTGCACTAAATTAACAGTTTGGTGTTTCAGGTTGCTGCATAATAGTGTAAAGTTTCTTGTGATTATGAAAATAGAAACTATTGATGGAAGAATTTGGCTGTTTAGATGTAGGCTTTGTATGTTAACATTCCAGCCCAAAAAGGAATGCTGTGTATAATTTTTCATTTGAAAAAATATGTATCTCTTTATAAATACGATTTTGGGAGCTTCAGACAAAACCTGTTTCAAAAGGGGCCTTCCATACTTTTAGAAATTATTATCTGTTTATATTTTCAAATACAGATTATTATTTATTCAATCTGCATCTATTTGTATTGATTGTAGAAATAGCAGTTTTTCATTTGTCTCTTGTTTTTAATATGGTACACTCCACTTGTACTTCACATTATTATTTAAGCACATACCTATATGTAATACAAAAATAACTTTCTAAGTTATTTTTCATAGTATCAGGGGATTGAGTCCTGCAACATATTTAAGTAAAATGAATTTAATTTATGGTCTTTATACAGTATAAAGTATACTTTATACTGAGGCAGACAATTGACCCTGGTCCATTATCATTTGCTTTAATAGATAGCTTCCCAAGGGTTTCAACCACACAATCCTTGATACCATTTGTAACCTGAGATCCTTTTAACTAGAAACACCAAGGACTGAACCCAAGACTGTGTAGTTTTCATAGCATAATGATAAAGAAAGCAGCTCTCCTTTCCAGAAACAATGTATACTAATCTTCCTTTTTTTAAGCTCTCCTAGTGATCAATAAAATAAAACCATTGCTGGTACTGACTTCCAAATGTAGTCAATAAAATGCAACTCGGGTCTGCTGATGTGCATTCTAAGCCTTTGTATACTGACTATAAGCTGTACATTCCTTGATCCAAGATTTGTTATTGAGAATATTCACAGCATGTGGAGACTGACGTAAGTGACGTATGCTACCAGAACATTTCTGAGCTTCTGAAGTATATTGTGTTCCTTACATTTTCCTGTGCCTTTTGCCACGTTGCCAGGTTCTCCCACATACCTTCTGTTCCTGTATCATCTGTCCTTGCAAATGCTTATCAGAACTGCTGATCTTTGAGGACAGTTTTAGGAGTTTCTGGAGCAGTAAAGATAACTGGCCATAATTTTCAAAATGAAGTGGCTGATTACCTAACCCCTCAAATTACTTTCCCTAGAGAAGACCTTTTGATATGACTAATGGAAGAAATTGGGATGTGCCCAGACTAGAACCATTTGCAGTTAACACTTGAAGTAAAATGGGTCAATCTGTAATCCCATTATGAGATGTGTCATTCTCCTGGGATTTTGTAAGTCAAAGATTGAAGTTCACTACCACTTTTTTTCCTGTCTTGAAGAAAAATCTGACAATTTCCTACTTTCTCTTCTTCAAAGCCATTTCCCTCCTTGTTAATTTTCTTTGAAAATGAAATTATGTTATTGCATAGCATTTTGTCTTACCTTCATTTCTTTATCAGAAGCTGGGACATCCAACAAGATGGCAACACTTTATTAATCTGCGATTATCTCAAAAAACTAGATCTCATTCATAGTTGGATGAGAAACCAACAGGATATCCTAGGATTTATGCTAGTTTGAAAATTTAAAAAAGTAGCAAGCCATTTCATTTATTATTGCTAAGGCAACTACATCTCCATAAAATCACTAGAAATTTACCTTGGCTCTCAAAAACGTAACATCCTCTCAAACTGTTTCAGTGGCATTTGAGCTTTTCAAAATTGTTGTAAAAATTGAAAGGCAGAATAAATCAAAATGGGTCAAATGGTCTTCCCTTCTGCCCTGTCAATAGAAGCTTCCCAAAGTTTACCTCAAAATGCACTGACCATTTAGGAACTCAAGCACAAATCTTTGACTCAAAAGATGGTTCTAAAACCTTTCTTGCTGCTATCTTCTTGCCCCAATCCCTAATCCTTTAGGGCAAAGGGAGGCAGGAATAGACCTCAAATTCTGCCAGGTTTTTGAACACAAGTTTGCTGATTTAAAAAATGACACTTGCACCAGTCATAAATTGTGTTTTAAATTTGAACTTAGCTGTGGAGGGTTGTTACAAAAGTTAATGATTTTGCAGACTGAGACTTACCACACAAATTATAATTCTGACCTATGATTTAGCATGATCTGTAGACCCAGGTGTAATATACATGATTTTCTATTGGAGAATCTGCAATTTATAGTCTCCATTTCAAGCAGGAAAACAAACTGCTAAGGTCTTGAAAATGTCCTTTTTCCTTCCAGTTTCTTTTTCCTCTTCCTATGGGAAAGAGGTTATTAATGCCTTGAATGATTGTAATGAGTGAGTTCTGTTTTGGAAACTGTTTCACAACTGACCAACCCCACAGTTTAAGAATTTTCTTTTCAGATACTTCATTCCACATTAATGCAATAATTGATAATTAGGTTATTCTCTCCTTTTGGATAAACAAAAGAAATGGCTATTGTCAAAAGACAGAGATTACTACAACAGTATTAATCCTAAAATTGTAGGGCCAATGATTAGGCAGACTGGGAGTGATCACTTGAGAGCATCAGATGGAGAAAACTCCTGTAATTCATTATGGCAATTTTCACATTCTTTATTTAACATTGTTGCATTTCTTTCCTAATTGATTTTTTTCTGGCTTTTGCTACCCCTGGTAATCTCCATTTCTATGAGGCTGAAAATAGTTTGTGGAAATCTTTACTATTTCTGATGAGAGTCCTGTTTACTGCAGAGGTCTATATATGTTGGTGTCTGTATATAGCAGTATCTATACAGCATAATTGTTGTTGTTCAGTCATGCAACTGTGTATAACTCTTTGCAACCCCATGGACTGCAGCACGCCAGGTCTCCCTGTGCTGCACTGCTTCCCGAAGTCCGCCCAAGCCCACGCCCATCACACTGACTGTGCTATCTAACCATCTCATCCTCTGCCGTCCCCTTCTCCTTTTGCCTTCAATTTTTCCCAGCATCATGGTCTTTTCTATTGAGTGCTCTCTTTGCATTATGTGGCCAAAGACTTGAGCTTCAGCTTCAGTATCTGTCCCTCCAATGAGCAATCAGTGTTGATGTCCTGTAGGATTGACTGGTTTGATCTTGCAGTCCAAGGGACCCTCAAGAGTCTTCTCCAGCACCACAGTTCGAAGGCATCAGTTTGATGCTCAGCCTTCCTTATAGTCCAGCTCTCACAACCATACTACTGGGAAAACCATAGATAGCTTTGACTATATGGACCTTGGTTGGCAAGATGCTGTCTCTGCTTCTTAATACACTGTCTAGGTTTGCCATAGCTTTCTTCCCAAGGAGCAAGCATCTTTTGATTTCATGGTTGCAGTTATTGTTTGCAGTGATCTTGGAGCCCAAGAAGATAAAATCTCACTGATTCCATTTCTTCCCCTTCTGTTTGCCAGGAAGTGATGGGACCAGATGCTGTGACCTTAGTTTTCTAATGTTGAGTTTCAAGCCAGCTTTTGCACTCTCCACTTTCACCCTCATCAAGAGACTCTTTAGTTCCTCTTCACTTTCTGCCATTAGAGTGCTATCGTCTGCATATCTGAGGTTGTTGATACATCTCCCAACAATCTTAATTCCAGTTTGTGATTCACCCAGCCTGGCATTTCACATTATGTGCTCTGAATATAAGTTAAATAAGCAGGATGACAATATGCAGCCTTGTCATACTCCTTTCCCAATTTGGAACCAAGATTGTACATTTGTCTTCTGCACCTGAACCATAATTCAGGAAAAAGATGCATTAATGAATAGCAGACAGCTGCTGAAAGTACACATGTGAGGCATAGGAAATTCTAAACCACATTTTTTCATTCAAATCAGAATTGTTGCATAGGCCCATTGGGCAACATGGCTCTGTGAAGCATTTAAAACAATGCACGGGAATGTGTATAAAGTTCTTACTTTCCAATTGTTAAAGCAGTCTTAGTGTTACATTATTCATTTTATATATATGGCACTGAGGCTGCTCCCAGTAATTTCCACATGCTTCTACATGAAATAGTAGAAAATCAAACGTGGAAAGAAAGCCAGAAACAGCTTTTCAAACAGCTGCATATGTTTTACAAAGGTTTCCATATATTTTAATGGTTTGAATAGAAATACCTTACATATGCTTTGCTTTTCATTGCAACTGATGATCATGCTTACTTTGGAAGTGCCTTTGGAGAGGAAGAAAGATGTTACAATATTCTGCAAACATGATATAGAGTCATAGAAAGTCTTCTAATCTACTCTCCTGCCCAGAGCAGGAATTTACAGACCATCTCAGACAAATGGCCGTCCAATCTTTCCTTGAAGATTTCCGATGATAGAGCACCCATAACTCTAGGAGACTCACATCATCAGGAAATTTTTCCTCAGTTCAAGTTTGGATCCCTCTCTGTTAAGCTTTTATCCCTTGATTCTTATCTTACCCTTAAATGTTGTGGGAAATAATTCCACATTTTCTTCTGTGTTGCATCCCTTCAAGTATTGGAGGCAGGTTATGATAAGAAACATTTCCAAACCACCCGGGAAAGACCCCCGGAAAGGCATTGCCGAGGGAAAAGGCCCTTTGCCTC
>JANHZU010002129.1:40068-52391 GCA_032468055.1 Acrochordus granulatus | reverse complement strand
GGCAGCCCTCAGCTCGAGGGGCGAGATGCTCCATGGGGCAGGAGCCACAGCAGAGAAGGCTCTTCTCCTAGATCCCGCCAGCCGAAATTCCTTGGCCGACGGGAATGTCCTTCCTGCATCAGCTCAAGAAGTTCAACCTGCCACAAGAGCTGCTGATACAGCTCTACAGAGGAATCACTGAGTCTGTCCTTGGTACATCTATTGCTGTCTGGCTCAGTGCAGTAACTATGCAGGACAGGTTTAGAATCTAAAGAATAGTCAGGACTGCAGAGAGAATAATTGCAGCCAGCCTACCCTCCATGGAGGACCTGTATATTGACAGGGTCAAAAAACAGGCAGAGAAGACATCTGCAGATCCCTCAACTTGTTTGAAGCTCTTCCCTCTGGATGATGCTATAGGGTATTGCACACCAAAACAGTCAGGTATGAGAACAGATTTTCTCCCATGCCATCATTCAGTTGAATACTTGACTCCATATTCTAACTCCAGATTTCATAATATTTCCTTTCTATTGGCTGCATACTTGAGATGTAAATTTTATTCTAACTTCATGATTGCCATGTTGTTATTCTATTTACTGTTGTTTTGCAAGTATACTGAGAGCTGCTGGTTTAGGTGCACAAGATAGAGAAACACTTCTCCATCTTATAAAAATTGCAAATGTAAGTAGAGATTAAGTAGCAGTAACTAAGTAGAATTAGTAGTAGAGACATGGGGCTTAGAGCACTGAATAGATACAGCAATATACATTCCATTTCCAGCACATCAAACAAGTATTGGCTCAAGCACTGATACCAAAACAACATAAAGATTATGGTTTCTGGCAGTTTTAGAACAAATCTATGAAGTAGAAGAGTTAGGAATAGTGACCAAGTATGTATAGGTAGTCCTCAGTTAGTAACTGCCTGATTCAGCAACTTTTTGCAGTTATGATAATGATGAAAAAGTAACTGTACAACCAACCCTTGCATTTACAACATTGCAAGTCTGTAAAGCAAAGCAAAGTAAGATCATAAGCACAGCTGCAGTTTCACTTAGCAACCACTTCCCTTAAGAACCAGTTCCAATTGTGTCACTAAATGAGGACTTCCTGTAGTAGAAACATTTCATAACTCCTTCTAAATTAACTCTCACAATTATTTAGATTTATATATGATCTCAGATGGATACGATCCTACCAAATAGCTCTGCTATTTTGAAACAGGGAAAATATTTGAATGTCAGCATAATTATTTTAAGAATCCAAAGCTCACATTATTTCCGGCATCCTTTATCAGGCCAAGAAATGTGGGATGTGATGTAATTGTCTCCTCGTGTCTTTCTAGGAAACCAAAGGTGAGGATTGACCTTTATCAAGCCTCATGTCTGGGGTGTCATAATGGGGGCTTCTTGGATTTAGGTGACACATTTAGTTCTTTGTCCATAAACTCAGTATGAGAATCTCATACATGTTTTATCTAATCCGTTACAATCTCAAAAAATATTGAGAAAGAGCTTACCAAGTTTCTGAAAATTATTTCTGGACAATGAGATGGAATCATTCCAAAAACAGTGATCAACTTGCAAGGACTATGACACCGTAAAAGCCTTCTTTGCTAGCTTTCTTGAGTTCTCACTCTCCTCTTTAATTTTTATTTAATTTCATTGAGAAATTCATGGAATATTTGGGATATATTATCCTTGCCACATCAGCATGTCCCCATTATCTTTCAAGTGAGCAAGAGGTAATATTATTTCAGCCAAGTCTCCTGCAATTCACAATTCCCCCCCGCCATAATGGTTAAGTTCTTCTCTGGCTGTCTTGATACAAATATCAGTCTCATGCCTTTGACCTCTTGATTGCAGGGGAATAGGGTAGTTTAAAGCCTGGCTTTCTAGAGATAGCCATTACAGTTACCCACGCAGCCTTTTGCATTTCCACTTTTGCTCCCAGCCAAACCAGATCGATGCAGTGCTTATCTGGGATTTGCTCTGCAGTGAAAGAATTAGCAAGAAAAGCAGGGAGTGCGCATCCTTGCAACAGCACCATGTAGTGGCCAGTTGAAAGAGGACTACTTAAGGAAGGCCCAAGTTGCTAAAAGCAATGGAAAATCCTCTTAATCTCTGTTCCACACATAATAGCTCCTCTTCTCTTTTCATTCTTGCATTATTCTCTAGTTTAGTCTTTGGCTCCACCTCCAAAGGAAGGAAAACTTCAAAACAGGAATGATAATACAGAACCACTCCTGGAATAGCATTTAGTGGGCTGTTTCATTTAAATGCTTTCCTCCTCCTGTTTCCCTTACTGTGGGAGCCTGATTGCTGTTAGACCTGGATAATGTAGCTTGCTTGCTGTTATTTACCGAAAAAAGAACTAGAATACCAATAACGCGTAACTCTTCATTCATTTATTCAATTATAGAAAAAAAAAGTTTAGTAACTAAGAGAGCTTGCTTCTTTTCTGATGCATCCACCCAATATCCATGCAGAGTCGCTACAGGTTTCCAACAAGGCTGGCCATGGTCACTCAACTTTAGGATGCTCATAGAGGTCACTGAGAAGTCCAGGGTGAATTTAAGAAATCAATAATGGTCTGAGAAACCTACGGAAGTGTATTATATGCCTTCTCTTGTACTTTTGTGCAATTACTAAAGATACAAAGTAAGATTTGCAACAAAAATGCTCCAATGTTGCCATTCCATTCTCCAGTCCATTAACTTTTTGCTTTCCTTGTCAACAGTCATATTCAGGCCTCATTAGAGGTCTAATTTGAGGGTTTTTCCATAAAGATCTTTTTTGCCAGTTTTCGAATTCTCCTCAAACCCACCAATACTGCCTTCTTCAATGTCAGAACAATGCCAGCTGTACACTCTCACACCTGTAACTTTTAAATGAGTGAAACAGTGCACCAAAGAGAACCAAGGTAACTCAAATGGGTTAACTTACAGAATGCATCAAAAATCTGAAACCCATTCCAATCCTGTGAGATTTAAATTTGACAAATTTGGGGCCACTTCAGGCACAGCCACGTTGCTGCATCACTGCCCAAAGGTTCAGTAAATAGATAGGTCCCACCCTAGCTACTCAGAGGCCCAGCAGACTAGTCTCACCATTGGTTACCAGAAGGTGGTCAGCTGTGGTCAAGCTGGCAGAAAATCAGAAATCATTCTGCTCCCACTGCTTTTTTGCCTTTGGTCATTTTGTTTCTCTGTTTAGTTAAGGACATATTTCTGAAATGATTCAATGGATCATGGGTTGTCTAGTTATATATGGGTTATACTCAGAGAACTATGATCCAGATTATATTGACATAGGGATTAATGATAAACTCAACCTCCTAGATAAGATTCCACCTATGAATGGGCTAATTATCCATGGCACCATTTAAGCTAGTAGCAAACATCTGCTTAATCTGAACTCTGTAATTTAAGTATACTGGGTGAAAAATGTGTTTGGTTGTTTATAGGGATTTGAAACCTATCTTTCCAGAAAATTTCCTAGGCTGATAGCAATAAAAAAGCAGTATGTAAACACAATAATAAATAAAATAATTAAAAATAATTGCAGAGAAAAATTAAAGTCAACCTATCCTCTAGGCTGTTGAATAGAAAATTATTTTATAAGAAAAACTGTAAGCATCACCAGAACAAGTGATGTGTACAAAATGTTTAAGATCTTGTATCAGTGTCAAAAATCCTTATGGGATCCCACTACCCCCATCCACCTATTTTTTGAAGAAATAATCTTTCATCCTCCTCTGGATTTTTTTAATCAATTAACAGTCTGTTGGATGACCGGTCCCATGGCCTATTAACATATTTTTATTATTTAAAACAGATGTTTTCAAGGAACTCCAATAGATTGCAAAAGTATTAATCCCAGTATGAACAAGATTCAATCTATATAATTCAGATTATTTTTATAAATTCATCCATTTGTTCCAGCTGAAAGCGTAAGAAAAAAAGTGTACCAATACCTCTAGTTCTGTATTTGGTTTCTGAGATTCACCTTCATCAGTTAAATGCTTATGAGAACCTTGCTCAGAACTTTTTAGTTGCCATTCGCAAACTCAGCCACTTATGCTGACTAGGAAATTCTGAGTTAAGTCCATACATCTTAAATTTGTTGGAGAAATGTTGTTCTAGATTTTAAGAATTGTATGGCAAGAATCCGACTCTCCCCTGCATCCCAAACAAGAAGGCCCAGTTTCTTCCAAATCCCTTCAGTTTATTTCTGACTCCCACAGCTTTAGCACGTGCATCCTGAAGCCAATTGTTTTTCTGCTTTATCAGGATTATCTTGTTCTTCGTTTCCTATCATCATGAATAATTCTTCAAAATTTAGGAGTTGTCACAACAACTCTTTGGCTAATGTAGGAAATGGGAGGAAACTTTGTCTTGTGAGATTAATTTTCTCCACCCACCCTTCCATTTGTTGTAAATTTTTGTCACAACTGACATTTGTGTGGTTTATTACTCTTCTCACTTACAATCTGCTCTGTAGGAGTGGACATTAAAGACAGACTCCAAAGATATTGGAGCTCCCTCATCTTTCGCCAAGTCACCTAATTTATCTCCAAAATTGTCAGTTCCTCCTATCTCTGAAAGTTTAATCCAATTCACCATCACCGGGAGAATCATTTGCAAATTCACACAATCCACCTTCCCGCCCCACTTGATTTCAAGTGATCTCACTGTTTAGTTAATGCTGTTCTGTCTTAATTTTAAGTAAGCCCCAAACACAATTGTCTTGATGGTGGCTCATATTTTGTGGCTTCTTCACAGCAATCATTTTGGATTCTCATGTTTTGAATAAAACACATGAAGAGCACCACTTCATTCCTGAAAATCTAATCACAGACCCTCTAAAATTTGTGCAAATCATGTGCATGAAAAATAGCATTGCATTCCAATTACCAAATTATGCCATTGCTGTAAAACACACACACCACACAAATATATTTACCACAAAATATACATGGAAGAATAATAAAAAGGCACTGTATCAGTAGTGCTTGAAACCAGTCAAGCCTATTTTTTATTTCTTTAGCTTAAAAAACACATACACAACACAATTACCTAGCCTTTAATGCTGAAAGTATACATGAATTTTACATAGGCTACATCTACCGTTGTCAAAAATCCCTTCCCCATAAATCCCACCCAATTAACGTACAGATTGATACATAACATTACACATTAAAACAGACATTTAAAGACTGTGAATAAGCCTAAGGCCATTGAAGAACATCCCAGTTAGAAGGCTAGGAAACAAGTATATCCTTTAGTCTAACAGATATGTGGTCAATGAACTCGGAAAGTAAACACAGTAGGTTTCATGCTATGGCATCAGATTATCCTTTCCAGAGTGATATACCTTTTGGTATAAGGCAACTAAAGTGTTGAGGCAAATATCAGCTCCACAACTCTTTCCATATCCCAGCAATTCAGGTCTTCATAATTGTTTCTATTCCATGGACTATAAAAAGTGAGGCACAGATGTGTTAATGTAACGACTTCCCTTCGGTCAGAGTGTTTTATTAATCCAGACCATCCTGATCCTTCAGTCTGTTTTTGAGAAAAGTTTTTCAACAAACCAATATGGAAGCAACAAGAAATACTAAGAACGTTTTTTAGTCTTTTCTACTCTAGGAATGTCTTCATTTTTAGGAATGTGGCAAAGGAAAGGGATTAGGATCAGAGATGGATAAGTAATACTGTACAACAAACAATTCTTTGAACACCAAATGTTTCATTACAAAGACACAGATTTTGAAATGGATATTTTCATGTTGCTAGACCACATATACTGAATAGTGCCAAGAAGGGGAACTAAGGGATAGTTAGGTAGTGAAATAATATTGCAGAACAGCAAATGGTTCAACCACTGCTTAACAGTAGCACAAGACCGATGGTACAATCAGGGCAAGGTCAACCATAACAAATGAATAGTAAGATTTCTACTTTTATGTAGCAGGATTTACCTCCAAAAGACTTTTGTCCATTTTATGTCTAACCAATGAACGGAAGAATCATACCTCTATCATTGTATTGTCTAAGTATTATCACTGTATTGTCCAAGCAACAGTCAGATCGATCTGCCTTTGAGAAAAATGCAGCCAGTTAAATTCCAAGAACTGATTTTTCTGGGCAAAATTTAAGAGCTGGACTTAAGCTGATTTAACTTCAGCAAATTAGTGAGATTCAGCTCAAGGAAGCCCGCTAGTTAAATTCTTGTAACACAACTGTTGCATTGCTTTTTTGAAACGAGTCTTTTTCCTTTTCTGTTAAAATCTTTTCAAAACAAATTGTATGGTTAATTTCTACATACCAGATTCTTACCTACATTCTCAAACTATACTGTAACTAAACAAGTGAGAATTACTGAAAATTTTGTAGCCAAAATCTCTGCATTATTGCTTGCTTTACAACATGCATGGCTATAAATGAGAAGCCATCACTTTTTTTGGCATGTTTATACCTCAGGTAATTCTATGAAATAAAAAAAACAAAAAAGGCAAGCACACATTTATTTTCATCATGCCTGTCCATTTAAGTATATACAAATAATGAACAGAAAAGAAGCTGCCCCTGCATATTTTAAAAGAACAAGTTCCACACAGATGTCTTCCTATTTATGAATATTTGGCCTCAAGGCCCTAGGTCCAAAATTGAAATACATCCTATTAAATGGCCCTCGACATCATGCATTTCTAACTCCAGTTCACATCATCAAAATTGTCATAACTTGTCACTAGGAGAAGACCAGGATTTAAAAGGCCTTTGCCTAAGATAATTCAAGCACTTAACATGGCTCTTGGGAGTGTGCTGTTCTTTTAGACTGGCTACCTGGTTCAAAAGACATTGTCATTTTGGCATACATTCAAAAGAGACACCAAACTAGGAATGCACGCCCTTTGAAAAAGGTCTCACAGCAAACTGTATGAGGAAGAGATAACAGCTGAGGCAAATCCTTCGTAAATATCCCTTAGTCCAACTTTAATGTTAAGGCTCCCATTCTGGTACCTTCTAGATTTAGGAAAGAAGGACCAAAATCTAGAAAGGCTGGAAGACTTATCTGCAGATGTCGGTAAAAGTTTGGGAGTGCAATGCTTAAAGAAACAGCACCAATCACATGGACATGGATAAACTGAATGCCATGCCCTCTACATTGACTGAAATGAGATTAAGATACTGAAAAATCCAAGTGTGACAGAGATCTGCATTGCAGAGTACATTGCACTTCATTAACAAGTCTTCAGACATGGTGCTTATGTAAACACTCGCTGTCATATAAAAGGGGGAGCTGTGGCAGATGCATCTTTCATATTAGAGGAAAACACAAAAAGACCAAAGACTAAAAAAATGAACAACAACCGGGATACCTCTTTGTACCTAAGTACCAGGAATCATGTATTCTCCTTGCATTAAGCTTCTGATCCCATGATTATATTCATTGACATTAAATGGCACATGACATTAAAAAAGAAAAGTGGCTCTCTTCTTTTCCCTTTCCTTCTTTGGCTAGAGGATTGACTTTACTTTTTTTCCAAGCAACCAAATAAGAGGCCTCCTTTCCATGGAACCTAATCTTGAGATGTTCATCAGCCAGACCTTTCAGCTAGGTTGACTGAGACCCCAGAGAAACCAAGTCAGGTATTAAGGGGGAGGGCAGGGAGAAGGGGAAACATCCCTTTTAAAATTTGAAAATTGTTCAGAAAATGAATTACTTAAGGAAGAATAGCCTAGTTATAATGCTACATATAGTAACAGCATGTTTCCCCTTGCAATCCATTTTGGAGACATCCCCAGCTTGGAATGTTTGATATCTCAGATACTTTGCTTTTTCTAATAGAGTTGGCCTTACGAAAAACTATAAATAAGCTAATTAAATATTGCAGTACTAAATGGGGATTGTTGAGCTACTGTAATACAAAGGCCACAACAGGACTACGGCTTTTTTCGGAGATAATTGGAAGGAATCCAGCCTTCCCAACATGACCCTGCTGTGAGGACTTTGCAAAACCACCAACCACTGCTATTCTTCTCACGGACTTCAAATACAGTCCCTTCTTTAAAGCTGCTGGTTTCTTCATCTCCTTCAAAATCTGCCACAGCCACATAGAGGGCTTCTTTGGAGACATCAGGGTTGGCAATTGGAATGGATGTTCTTTCCTTCTCCACAGACTTGGGTAATGGCTTTTGGCCTGAGTTGCTTTTTGTTTTGGTTTCATCTTGGCCAGGAAATGGCAGAAAAGCTTTGGATTTAGGTGGAACCAATACTGGCCTACTGGACCCTGGGACAGGTCGGACTTCAGGCACTTCCTTCTGTGAGACTTTATGTTCTGCAGGGGGTGTAAATGAAGCTGAGGGTGCTGGCACACTAGCTTTCTTAGGAGGTGGAGGCCTTCTGGGAGGTACGACTGGACGTTGAGGGGGTTCCCTAGGTACTGGAAAGCTGCTCTTGGGTTCATTTTCACCTGGCTTTGAGGAACCCACGGGAACTTTGGGGAAAGGAGCTTCCTTAAAGATTTGGCTGTCAGGCCGAGAGGGAGGTCTAATCTCCACATTTGGCTTTTCCTGAGATTTGGCAGAAGATTCTACTGGAAGTCCACTGTTACTGAAGGCACTCTCATTAACCATAGGTTCCTGCTCTGACAGCCTCTCCTGAGCCTTTGCAGGCTTGAGTTTGCTTCTCAGATTGCAAAGATCTAATTTATTCTCTGACTGAGGAGGATCTGTCCTAGGGGCAGGTGCTGGCTTTGGTTTGATCTGAGGTTTTGATTTCAGGAAAAGATTTGGGGTAGCTGCCTCAGGCTTATCCTCTGGGGGTTCAATCTTTGATTTCATTGGCTTAACTATGGGACGGAGGTTGGGCTTCTTTACTTCTTTTGGAGAAAGCTTATGACCACACTCGAGACCCATTTCATTTTTCAACTGGAACAATTTGCCCTTCTCTGTTTTGAGCTCTGGCTTCTTGTTGTCCCTTGGAGGAACTGTCTGCTTGGGGGGAATCCCAGGCAAAATCATGCCAGGAGGCTTTAGAGGTGGCCGCTGTTCCAACCTTTGCCTTTCCATTAACTCCTCTTCTGATTTAATTATGGATTCCTTCCTTGGAGGAAGACTTGGTTTCTCTTCCATATCCTGATCACCTATTTCCTCATACCCAACACACAAAGAAGCATCACTATTCTCAATCACAGCATCCTGTGACGTTTCCTTCCCTTTCCATTTGATTCCATATTCAATGCCATTAGGTGGTGCTTCAGGCAGAGGTCGAGATGGCCCAACAGGATCTCCGTTAGAGCTGTTTTCTGCTGTGCTGTCCCCAAGCCGCAGTTGGGCCATTTCATTCGGTAATGGTGCCAAGAAATTAGGTCTGCATGCATTGCTAGTTTTCTTGTATTTGTCAATAAAAGTAGCTGGTGCCCAGCCTTCCTTCTCCTCAATCTGAATATACCACCAACCGCTTAGATTTTTTTCAATTACCTGGAGAAGGAAATAAAACCACCATTCTTTAGAATTTCATAACAGCTGCATTACTTAAAATATGTGAGATTAATCTTAGCATTAAAATGTTAACTAGTCTTCTCCCCTCCTTTATATTCCACATAACAGACAACTAACCATCCATCTTCAGCCTACAGATTTATCACTATAACTTAGTAACATACTATTATTCATATGTAGCATGATTAAGATAGCAGAAGTGCAGATCATAAAACAAAAAGTGTTTTCCATGTAATTGATTCTAACCCTGTGATACTGACCTAAAATAATAAAAGATTTGATTCTCAGTTCTGGGTCATTATATTATCTATGATATTGATATAAATACAAAAAGCAGGCTAGTTAAAGCAATAGTCTTCCCTATAATGATGTATGAGTGAGAGTTGGACACTAAGTAAGACTGAAGAAGAATTGATGCCTTTGAATTCTGGGACTGGTGAAAATTATTGTGTACACCATGGACAACAAGAGTAACCAACAGAGAGGTGCTGAATTGTATAAAAACAGACACATCACTAGAAGCCAAAATCACTAGACTATGTCTGTGGCCATGCCATGTGTGCAAATTCATTGGAGAAGTCAGTGATGCTAGGAATAGTTAGTGGAACAAGAAGAAATGGCAGGCAAAGAAAATGCTGGTTTGATACCATCAAAAATGATACAAAGATGAACATCCAACCACTGAAAGAAATTGTGCTTGACAGGGTAGCATGGAGAGCACTTGCTTATAAAGTCGCCAAGAGTAGGACACATCTAAATGGATAAAACAACAACATATTCTCTATGGAATACTGTTTTAATTACGGTGTGTTTGTTAGCATTTATCATCATTTAGAATTAAAGTTAAGGAGTTGATAAAATTTGCATCTTTCTCATGATCACCTTTAAATTCTGCTTGATAGAATTATTGCTACTGAATTCATCTGGGCATTTGAAGGTTCAGAGAGACATATCCAGCTTCTGTACAATACAGATCATGACCAAAAAGTTCTAATGATGTAAGCCCAAGTGATAATCAAGCATTTCTAGATTATTTATGTTACTGATTGTGAAATGAGCTGTTCTCCTGAAAGATTTACATATTTAAGCATGTACAGGGCATCCAAAGAAGTGGTCCCAGATGACTTCTGCATGTGATACAAAAATCTCTGATATGACAAGAAAATAAACAGTCACTAGATGTCAGTATTAAGCCATCAGTATTGTACAGCCAGAATATCAGTCACAGAAGCAGCAATATTCACACTTCTGAATTTTAAACCCAGGAACATATTAACAGGAGGAAATTGTCCTGTAATTTAGGAATGCATAGATAGCAGATCAAGGTCTCCACTTCCTCAAGTTAAAAATATGTTTAATGGGAAAGTCAAGGAGGATAGCCCTCTTGTATTGATAAAACTGCATAAGGATTACAGACTACAACGTCAGAAGAATCTTAGTACCACATGCTATAGGTGAACCAGTCTTATTCTTGTCAAAGTTAAGTGAGGTGAAGCAGCATCTTGTTTCCTGGAATGTATCTCAAGTTGTTGAGGTAGGGACAGTTGTGACAAAGAACAAACTTAATCAGATCACTGTGATTAAATACAAAACACATAGCCTATTAGAACTGGATACATTGACAATATTATACAGATGTAAAAGGTTTTTCTTTATCGGGAGCTCTGTGGAATAATCCAAATATTATAGAGATGGGCCTGACTAGACTTAGTCTCTCACCTCTACTTTCAGTCCTGCCTGAAAGCTGATCCCATCAGGGATGGTGGTCTGGAAATCGGCAATGGTGTAATACTCTTCTTCTACCTGTGGGGGCACTGGAGGCTTTGGCAGATTGACACACCGTGGCTATGCAGGAACATGAAAAACATGCATTAGTCATCTTCCACCTGCAAAAAACAATTACCTACACGTTAGGCATTCCAGCCTCCGTCTGCATAGTCTACCGGGTCACTTAGCAAGCAGGTCCAAGGAGATAATTCATTTTTCAGCAGAGCCTCTGCAGAACAAGAGCTGAAATGTTTCTTTGGTCAATTCCAATTCTGGAAACCAAATCGTATGTTTTTAGAAAAGCAAATTTTGTAATGCTTAGAAGCAAAGCTAAGTGGAAATAAAATCAGGGTCTAGAGCTTTAGCTGTATATCATAGGGTTACTAAATGTTACAAAGTTCCCCAGGCTATCAGTTTTATTGCTGGTATAAATTGCAGAAATACAGAGTTCTTGCTGTGATGCTGTCTGGGCCACACAATTAGAAACACCCGCAATTAAATGCCTTGGGAACAAAATTCATACCATGTATTTATTCCTTATATTTTTAAAGGGAAAAGCCAATTACACATGCCAGTTCCTTTCTTCACCGACCTACTATAGGAATCTGTTGGACATAGGGATTTATACAGACATAAAAGATACAGCAAGACTTTTGTCTCTTTTCTCTCCCCAAGTAGCTTCTTTCATTCCATCTGATTAATTGCTATTAGATAGTTAAATGTATCTGGAAGCAGCACTTACTATTGTGAGATCTCGACGAGGAGGAGGTCTTTGCCTCATCTTTGGGGACTCTGTCAAAAAAAGAGTATTTAAATGTGCTTCAAAGATATCAAAACGTGCTTCAGAAAAGATTTTGAACAAGACCCCATTACTCCAGCCTGAGAAACTACATCTACAGCTTTTCTATCTGCTCCTATCTCAGCAGACAGCCCCCTTGATCCATTGCATTCTCAAAGGTGATGCATCTGATTGGGGTTTTGTTTTTCATTTAGTAAGTAGATCTATGCCCTAAGCATTACTCTGAGTTCCACAGAGGCAGGGTGGGGAAAGGAGGGAGGGAGGGAGG
>JANHZU010002129.1:0-21141 GCA_032468055.1 Acrochordus granulatus | reverse complement strand
ATTTTTTGATTAAAATTTTTGCTCGTCCTGTGAGTTTCTCGCCCTGTGAGTTACTCATCTTGTGAGGCACCACTGTACCTGTCTTATTGATATATTTAAATGGAGTATATTTAACAGGAAAAGTTCACTTAGTCTTTACAGAAACAAGGATAAATGTGACATCTGCAATTAGTCTCACATTAACCTATTATGTTTTCCTCCTGCTGGCATTCACAACTCAGGGAATATTATTTGTTCCAGAAAGAATCTGAAGGAAGAGATAACTGTAAGGGAATAATGACATATGTAATTCATCAAATATTTGCTGATGCACTGGGCATCACCACGTTCCTAAACCAAAATAGAAAGATTTGTATGTTTGAAAAATTCAAGAGATTATTTTATTGTTGGAAACCTCAGAATGAACTTGCTGTGGAAATATTGGTATAGATTGTATTTATTTCCAGCAATTAACCCAAGCAAAAAAAACACCCGTGAGAAAAAGACCTTGATTAGTCTTTTATCATGAAAGTCAAAGAGGAAAATTAATGCAGACTTTAAACTTATGATAAAGTAAGCCTTCTGGAACTACTTTTTAAAATGTCTTTCCATGGTATGTGCATTCTCTTCCCTTTACTTGTCCACCTCAACCATGGTATCACAAAGAGGCCCAGTACAGTATGATGAAAACAAAAGTAGATTCCCCCAAACACATATAGAATATATATCACTCAATTGGCCACCGTTATGTGCTAATAGACCTGGATCCAATTCAGCAGTACACTGGCAGTGCCTTATATATACCTCATCAAAGCATAGGGGAATTTCTGTCAAACAGGCACTGGCATGCCCAGTAACTCTAATTTTTCAAAGGTTTTGTTTTGTCAGGCATCATTGGATTAACAAAATTCTGATTCAGAGACAATCACAGTTGCAAACATTGAGAAGACACTCTTCCTATCTTCTCTAACACTGCGCTGTCTGGTAGGAAACAAAATGGCTGTTTTTCTCGAAAGAACTTAAAATGCTCTTGAAAATCTAGAACAAAAGCCAACAATTTCAAACACACCATCACCGTTATAAAAAAAGGCAGATAACCCATGAAATCCTCCTCCACCTCCACCACCTTTCATTTCTGGCATATGCATTTCTGTCTTGCATTAGCTTAATTCTAAAAATGGAACACAACAGGGATAATAAAAAGGCAAAAGACAAATCCAAGTAGCACTTTGGGAATGAATCCTTCAAAGCTGATCTAAGAAAGCATGTAGATCAGTCAGGTTTTATAATGGTCAATAAAAGTGGGCAAATTTCAAATAACCTTGTAACCTATCAAGAGTATGAAAAATGATAAAATATTAAGTAATGGCCTTACCAGATCTCTTCTTTCCAATTGGTTCACTGAGAAGAAAAAAATTAAAATCAGTAAGATTATGTACAGCTTTGTCAATCTAACTAAAAGTGTGTTTATTCCAAGTGTCAGAAAACAGAAATTCAGACTTAGACTGTAGTTCAGTCTTTGGCCTTTTGAATTATATTCTGCAATCATCTTCATTATTTGCCAACAGGAGGCATAAGGATCTTTCATTTTTTTAGATATTTTTTTATTTTCTTCCTAAACTCTATGACATAAGAATACACAAAAATCAATTAGCACTTTCCTTTGGCTACTTTTTAATCATCTTCTATTGCTTGTCTGCAAATGTACAAACAGAACGATAGAGAAAATAGGGGATGAGCATGATGTGAGGGAATACTTTCCTGGCAACATTGAGTTATATGAAGAAATGGCGGATATATGTTTTGGGAACAGACTAAAAAGGATTACGGAGGCAGCTCAGAGACAAAAAGAGGCCACAGTTTAAAAACCCATTCTCATATGGCTGTAATACCCTTGATAATTACCAATTCTCCTTTCCAGAAATACTTAGAACTTGAAATCTCAAGGCTGACTTTTGGAAAATATTATCTATCAAGTCATTTTTTCATTTGAAGCCAGATAAGTCTATCAGAATTATCTATGTATCTAACTTTCAGATTATCGATCCATTGTTTATGAAAACAAACACGGCAACGAATGAATATGCCAGCCCAAAAGTGCTTCTTATAAACTCTTCTTCCCAGCTCCCCAGGGTCACCAAATATAATCGTGTCAGCTTTCAAATTCCACAGTATGCATTTGTCTCTGATTCATTTTACTTTTCAAAGGAATTAATGCTGTGACATAGCAATCAGCTCCTTAGCAGATCAGCGTTTAGGACATACAAATATACAAAGGAACTAAAGGCAGAATGTTTTTCTTTCCATTTTAGGAAAGAAAATTATGGGAAACTTCCCACAAAAGATTCTCTACAAATCTGTTGGTCCACTATGATTAATTTCTTAAATAATATTCATCTTCCTTAATAGTTGCCCAAATGAAATGTCGGTGAATATTTAGAGCTGGACCAAAAGAAGTGAGTCTAATACAAGGCTTTGTTTTCTAACTTGAAAATTAAGTCTTTAAAACAAATGTTCTAATATAACATCCACCTCTATGGAATGCATTTATTCTGATATTCTTCAGATAGTGTATTTTACTTTATAGCTGCTAGGAATGTTTTTTTTTACTCCAGGAACCGCTTCCTCCAGATGTTGTTAATGTATGCTGTATGCTGACTTTGCATAATTATATCTGCAAACATGTTTAAAACTGCAGGAGATGAGGCAGTTAAGATGTTAACAGCTGTCTGTCAACAAATAAGGAACAAGATTGTGTAGCCAGACACTGGAAAAATTGGTGCTTATATTGAAAATATTGAAAAAAAGACAAGCAAGAGAATGTGCAAATTACAGAGCCACTGCACTAATTTTCACACAAGCAAAATTCTGCTTTAGAGCTTACCAAGAAGAATATAGCCATCCCTATGTCTAGATATACATAGATATACATAGAATACGTGAGTTTTGAAAAAGACCACAAAGCCCAAGCAAATATAGGATGGATGATGGTGAGATTAGGAGAATAGAAAAAGGAGAATCACCTTTGCTTTACTGAGTGCATCCTTTAACTAGAGTTTCAGCTTATTCAGGGGAAAAAGACACATGCTAGCGATGATGGATTAGGAAGTAATGTATTTCTCTGAGCATATCAATTTGCTTTCAATAAAGTGCATATTTTGTTGTGTCTTGTGTGTGGGAAATATGTGATTTGGCAGTTGAACCTTAGAGCTCCAAGTATATTGGACTAAATACTTCATCTGAGAACCCTGACAAAGCCTAAAAGAAAATAAATCACAACACATGAAACAAGTGGAGGAGAGAGAGAGAAAAAGTGCGCACAAACAGGTGCGTGGAAACAGGAAAGCTCAAAGGTCTTGCACCTAAAATAGATAGATAGATAGACAGACAGACAGACAGATCCTAGACCCAATTTTGTGTCATCCTAGGAGTGATGGTCCACACTCCAAATATAGGGACAAGGAAGATTATAAAAGCTTTATTTATTATTTTTGTGCCTTCAGTCAGTTTTTGACTCCTGATGATTGCCTGGACAAGTCCCTGCACTTTTTTGGAAAAAAAATTTTGGAAGCAGTTTCCCATTGCCTGTTTCCTAGGACTGAGAGAGAAGACTGGAACATCCAGCTGGCTTTGTGCCTCAAGTGGGACTAGAAGTCAAGTCTTCTGGTTTTAGCCTAGTGCCTTAACCACTTTACCAAACTGGCTCTCCGTAAGAGCATTAGCCATTGATTTATCATATCTGTTGCCTTTTGATCTAGCTTATTAAAAGTACTAAATGTAATATATCTTTCTTTAATACCCCTCCTCTTTGGCTGTACCCCTCCTCTTTGGCTGAGGTGGGGGAAAGAAGGCAGTTTTTTATTTTGTTTCTGGACAATGGAGAAAAAAGCAGAAGAATATGAATGCACTTCAGGAATTTGGATGTTTTAAAATTTGCTTGAAGGTTGTTTTTGTGTTTGTTTCATTTTGTTGAGGAGGGAAGTAGTACATCAGTGAATGCTCTGTTCTGCCTGGTTTTCATAAGAAGATAATACAAGTAGAAAGGTTTTTATCAACTTTGGGAAAACCTTGAAACAAAACCAACATTTTTCTATTTCAGTAGGCTACACAAAAATGGAATGAAAAGAAAAAAATGTGGCCATAACAAAGTGAAGCTCAAAACAAAAACAGTTTCTCCCTTGCTTCACTACTCTGGCCAAACTTGGCTACTGGTAACAGGAAACTATGTAATGCAAGAAGAAGCTACAAACTCACACTGAAAATTCTGGTATCAGCCTTGGACTTCTAGGAACCTCGGGATGTTTAGAGAACATTTCTCAAGGTGGGGGGAAGAGTGATTTTTTTTGTGGCAAAAGATGGGGGTGCATCAGTCCTGAATTTGAAATCTGCAACCTACAAGAGTTATATCAGACAAAGCTCTTCTTAGTAAGCAGACTTGTTTTTTTGTTACAGTTTTAAGAATCAGAAAAATATAAAATGCAGGACTAGAACAGACAATCAACATTAGCTATTCTCTATTTGAGAATATTTCCTCCCGATCCTCTGATATTCTCGATGTGCTGTGCCCCGCTGAACAAATTCATCTCTTACTATAGATACCATCCCAGCTTCTATCTAAGCTTGTCTCTCCAAGTTATTACCGCTGATAGGAAACACATTCTTCAAAATTGGATCCATGTGTAATCCTCATTGCAAGAGAGGTAGATGGATACAGATGGAATATCCTGAAGTTTTCAGAAGACAATTATTACAGAGAAGCAAAAAAGAAACACATTCATGGGTCCAGGATAGTGTGTGTAAGGGAGACTGGATAAGGAGGATTAGATCAGGATGGCTGGCCTTCTCCTTTTCTCCTTTCAGCTTTGTAATGTGAGTACATAGTCTGCACTTAGAAAACTGCATTTGCCCATTTCTTCTTGAATAACAATTTTATTGTACATAGAGAGGAACAGAGAATAAAGCACTGGTACTCCAACAAATTGGTTTTTGCAGCCACAGAATGACTGCTGAAAAAAATTGCTAAGACTGCCCTGTGCATTTGAGCATATTGTAAAGTCACAAGGTCTTCTTGGGAAGATTTATCATTTATAATATTTCCCAAAAAATAAACAATACAAGATTTACCAGAAGCCAAAGGAGAAAGGCAAAGAAAGTGAAGATAATGTGGATTATTTCTTTTGTTCTTGAACAGAAACAATTCACAAACATATGGATGAATCTAGGCTTGAGACAGCTCTCTGATGGTTGCGTGTAATTGAATCCAAGCAGTAGTTAATGCCTCTGTGCAGGAAAGGGTGAAGGAGGTGGTGGTACATCTCTTTCCTGATAGTCCATCCTTGGACCCAATGATAGTAGACAAATTTAATCCAGTCCCTGACTTTCCCTTCTAAGGGAAGATTGTAGAGAGAATGATAGATGCCCACCTTAGGCAGATTATCTTGACCCGCTTCAGTCAGGTTTCATGCTGGCTTACAGTACTGAGATGACTTTGGTTACAACTTATGGATGATTTCTGGAGGGCTTAGAAGGAGTTAGCTTCTCCATCTTGGCTCTCCTGGATTTCTCAGTGGTTTTTAATATCATTGACTATGGTAACCTTCTGGACCAGCTCTGGCAATGAGGAGTAGGAGACTGTTTTGTAGTGATTCTCCTTCTTCCTTTGTGGCCATTTCCAGTCAATCTAGATGGGAAAGAAATTTAACCCTAAGTATCTCCTATGTGAGGTAATTCAGATATTCTCACGTCTCCTATTTATTTTTTAAATGAAACTGCAACATGAAGTGTGGTATCATCAGAATGCAGATGATTTTCAGTTATATATCTCTTCCCCAGATTGGGTAGATGTTACCATTTAGCCAAGTGCCTGTATGCTGGAAGAGCCTGGATAAGGAAGAACTGGCTATGACTCAACCTTAGCAAACCAGAGGGAGTTTTTGCTTTCCCTCTAAGGGTCCAGTAAATTGTCACCTTTGACTCTTCATGGGATAGAACACCCCCAGACAATTGGTGTGTGATTTAAAGGTACTCCTGACTTGCACTTCCAGCTTGAGGAGCAGGTGGCAGTCATGGTGAGAAGAACCTTTGTACAAATTCATCTTATGGACCAAATATGCCCATTCCTAGACTGAGAAGCCTCACACAGTCACTCACACTCCTGACTGGATTACTGCAATATGCCTACATGGAGCTGCCTTGAAGTTCTGGAAGTTCCAACTAATCCAGAATGCAATGGTATCCGTAGTTCTGGGTGCCCCGCATTTTGCCTCGGCTAGCTGGCTGTTGCACAAGCTGCACTGGCTTTCAATCTCTTTCCAAGTACAATTCAAAGTGCTAGCTAATACCTGGAAATCCCTAAATGATTTATGGCCACATTGTGGGATGGTCCTGATCACCAAATTGGACAGAATGGCTATGCTTCTTTGAAATGCTGTCATCTGGTGGGACCTTTGAGGCAAGTACAGCAAACTGTTGATTCTTAAAATAATGAATAGGAAGTAAAGTCTTTGGGTATTTTTATGAGTTTAAACACTTGGGCTACATTCTGGTCTTCCATACCAAAAAGTCCTGTTGCTGGATAAACAAAGTGCAAACATTATGTTCCATAGGCCCCTACTCAGTGATCCAGCACATCCATAGATAAGGCACCAAAAGGCTACATAAGAAGGCATCAAAAATGTTTATGAGGCATATACCATTACAGCTCTGTTTCCCATTCACAAAGGATGAAGCTGCAGATAAAAATCCCTATCTCCATCTTCCTGCTGTACAGCACAAATCAAAGTGCACCACATTTACAGAGTTCCTTTTAAGAGGAATGGTTCTGCCCTTTCTAATGTTGCTAAGCATAGATTATGATGATAAATGGATGCCTGCAAGACATGTTCCTGGAATGAACAAGGAGCCAGCAAGAAACTAATCTGTTCTGTCTGTTGCTTCTCTTTGGTTGAGCAGAGCAGATTGCTTTAATCACCACTTAGCACTTGCGCAATGAAAGCTCCAGGCTTTCAGCTGAGGATTCTTAGCAAGTGAATTAATCCTTTGACTCACCAACTTCTTTGTGTCCTGTTCAGTGCAAACTCTGCTTCTAAACATGAGAGGAAAAGCTTCTTTTAAACAGATTAAGAGACCCTACACAGAATCATGGAGTCATAAGGGGCTTTTAAGTCCACTTCTCTGCTCAGTGCACGGATCCAAACTGAGGCATTCCAGAAAAGTGCCTGTCTACTTTCTGGTTGAATTCATTAATAAAGGGGAGCCTAGCATCTCTCAGGGCAATTGGTTCACTGTCCAACTGCATTGTTAGAGAGTATTTTTTTCTTCCCAAGATTCAATTGGAGTCTACCTTCTTGAAATTTAAACACATTATTACATGCTTGGCACTCTGGGACAAGTAAGACCAACTCTTTCTGCAGAGTCCTGATACTTTTATTAATATAGCCAACAGTTTTACTGCTTTCTTAAAGAGTTAATGTTCACACTGGTGCCTAAGAAGTTAGAATATACAGATAGTCTTCAAATTATGACAATTGGGATTGGGATTGCCATTGCTAAGGATTGTGATTGCAAAGTATGGCACCACATGACTACATAACTTAGCAATCACAATCCTGGTAGTCCTGGTTGCTGTCATAACCCCAAGATGCACAGGTCATTAAGCAGGAAGCACAAGTCCCAGGTTACAGTGCAGGCCATGTGCAAAGGCAGGAAGGTCAAGGGCGTGGCAAGGCTAGAGAACAAGTTGCACCTTCCCTGCCGGCTTCTCTACTGATTTTGCTTATGGGAAGCTGGCAGGGAAGGTTGCAAATGGTAATCACAAGAGCATGGGATATTGAAACTGTCATAAGTGCAAGATGGTTCCTAAACATTTGAATCATCTCAAGGTGTTGCAATAACCAGAACTTGGACCAGTCATAAGGACCACTCATTCAGCACCACTGCAGCTTTGCATGGTATACAAGGATTATTTGGAACTTCTTACATGCCTCTTACATAAATGGGCGTGAGTAAAGTGTTGAACTAGGACTGAGAAGGAAATTGCTTCTAGCCAGAACTTCACAATGCAGTCATCAATTCATCCAAGTAAAAAACAGGAGCACAGGGGAGAAAGTTTCCAATACAACATCCTGGTCAATTCAATATGGCAATTACATATGGGAACGAATTGAAAGTAAAACCATTACAAATGCACTAATAGAATATAATATTTTGAGTTTGTGTTCCCATTCAAGAACACTGCAACAGCAGTGCAAAAGACTGGACATGACTGATTGTGTGTCATCAAGTTGTTGTCAATTCTTACTGATTATATAGATAGATTTTCTCCACGATGATCTGTCTTTAAGAAGTTGTCTTTCAGAACTTCAAATGGTGTATTCATTGCCATTATAATTGGGTCTATGGAACTTGCTGCTAGTTATCATCTCCTTTCCTTCCACTTTTCCCTGCATTAAAGCTTCTCCAGAGAGCTAAGGCTTTGAATAATGGGTCTCAAATAGGATAATTTGAGCCTGATCATTTGTGGCTCAAATGAGAAGTCTAGTTTAACTTGTTCAATGATCCATTTGTTTGTTTTCTTGGCTGTCCACAGTACTCTCAAGAGTCTTCTCCAAAACCACATCAGTACTCTTTCTATTCTGCTTTTTCAAAGTACAGTTTTCACTTCCACAGAGAATCCCAAGGAATATATCATGGCTTACAAGATTCTGATCTTTATAGTTCTAGACATGATATTTTAATACCTTTTTCAAGGCCTTCATGGCTGCTCTACCAAGTGCTAGTCTGTGATGTATTTATTATTTGTTCCTTTACTATTGATAGATTCTATAAGGGAGAAACTATCTACCACTGCAATATCTCTATTGACAGTTCTAAGGCTGATTCTACCGACTGTCATTAATTTGGACTTTTTTATATTTAATCATAGCTCCATTTTTTTCACTGTGCTCCCTGACTTCTATTATTCCAGCTTGAGGTTCCTGTGCACTTTTGGCCATCAAGGTAGTGTCATCCACACAGCACAGATTATTCAGGTTTCTAATATCCCCAAACCAACATTACAATGCACATAGTCCAAATGGCATCAGAGAACAGATTAGATTAAGTCAGCAAATGTCAAAGACTCAATCTACAAAAGATGTAAATTCACAAATGCTAGAAATCAAGAAATGAATGTTGTGGGCCGAAGCAAGCACTCATTTATCTGCTTAGGAGAGCTCAACAATTATGTAGGTAGAAAAATGTGACTCAGTTAGTTTTATAGGGAGGGAGGGACAGCCTAATCAAGACCCTTTCTTACAGTAACAGAACTGAAATTCAGAAAACATAAAGACTGAATAAAACATAAAGGCTAACATAAAATCCCTTTCCTGGATTGAAACAATTTTCCTGCTATGAAACAATCCCTTTATCTCACTTCTCCTTTGATGAATCAGAAAACTATGGATCTAACTTAAAAGCAACTATACTAAGTGTCTCTGTACTTTTCAAGAAGTACTGCACTCAAGTCTATTTTACTCTTTGTGTCTTTCAATGCATTAATGATGAATTGACAGAAGCTAAAGGGAAAAAAACAGTAGACAAAGGAAGGCAACATAGACAACACAGTTAATAGGCTCTGGATTTTTGCATCTATTGAATCAAATGGTTGGAGAAGAAAGCAAGCAAACAATATGAAAAAAGAAGGGAGAAATATAAAGCTTTGAGAGATAGATGCAGAAAGAAAATCTATCCAATTGAAAACAATTCTTTGTAAACCACATGGGTACTGGAAGGCTCTGTGCTCAGATACAGAGAATAAGATATCTTAAAAACTCTCCATTAAAGTGTTTCTCAATGTCAATTTACACAATGTCTTTGCATAACTGCACATTCCACAAAGATGGGTGAATGAGTTATATCTCTGCTCAGAATGGTTAATGAGTCTCACCACAGAAAACTCATAGTCACAAGGGAAATGTTGCATCAGGCAAGGACAGACAGAGATGGATTGCAAATATTCTTGCTTTGCAAGGAAAGCACAGGCATGTGTTTGTTGTTTGTCAATATAAGTTACTCAAGACATTGGCAATAGGAAATGCTTTTGCTCTTGGTTCTTCTTGATGAAAAGTTATACAACTCACTGATATATGCACATTTTCATTAATGAAAAAAATAAAGAATTCCATAAAGATTAATTGCCACTGGAACAGTATAAAGCAGGTTTAAGTGAGATACTAAAGTAACAAAAAGAGTAAGTGAGGAAACAAGAATTTGGCATTTACTTCTCAGTGTGAGATGGTTGAGACATCGGGTACAAGAACTGGTGGGAGAAATAATGTACTACCCTTTCCTGTTGAGAACAAAAGAAGAAATGCCTCTGAGGTAAGTAATTCAGATCTTGTGAGCAGCAGTGGTAAACTCACAAAGAAATATAAATTAACTGTATCACTGCTTTCTGAGAAAACAGACTTAATATAAAAATGCAAACTTATGATATGCTCCAAGGCCATTTTACTTAGTGAATTTTGGCAGCTGTGAAGTGACAGAGGAACACATCAGCAAATGAAATTGACAACTTCAAGTACAACCTCCCCTTTCCATTGTCTGTCTATCATACTCTATTTTCCTGTCATCGTTTCATATGAAGATTGGAGAAAAGTAAGATTAACTTCTACAAAGGTGCTCTATTAAGTTTAGTTGTGATGGGGTGTTTACAATTTTTGACAGAACAGATAAAACATAGCAACTGAAGACATAAAACAATTCTACTTCCCCCCTTTTATTTTTACCATTACAAGAATATAATGGTATCAGACCTATAGTTCTCCTTTGTGTTTGCCTTCAAAAGAGGATGGAACTTAGGAAATTACCCAATGGCTCTACAATTCCAAGGTTATTTATCTTTCTCCAGCAATAGTTCTCCTTCTGCTAATATGTCAATGCACATATTCTAAAATGCAGTTCCTACCTAATTCCACATAGAGTTAATCAAGGGTTTCAGTTAAAACTTAGCAAGTCCCTTCCCATAGCAGCAAACTTGATTCTTCTTGCCTTTTCAGCTTCTCTTCTCCCTCAATGTATCTGCATAAGATAGAGAGATCCTATACTGTCTCATCCTTCTTGCATAATGATCTCTATTCTAATTCCTCTTTGGGGATTTTAAATCCCTAGAACCTGCATTTCTTCATCAGCTACAGACTGCCTAATTCCATCTTTACTTGGAAGCCATTATTTAAACCCTCTCTCTTCATTAACCTTCCACTCAACTTCTTCTGACTAGTGACAGGTATTCCCTCTACCTCCAAAATAAATGAAATGGACTCTCATTTTTGGGAGTGCTCTTTAATTTCCAGATGTTTCAGGATTTACAAGTGACAGCTATAGCACAATAACAGTTAGTGCACCAGATGTGCTATTTCCTGAGCTGTACAGGGTTAGTTATTCACACCTTGAATGAACCCATCTTGATAACTGCAATATGCTGTCATTGGGTCTGACCTTGAGAAGTATCTGGAATTTGCAAATGATTTAAAATATGGCATCCAGGTTCTTGAGCAATACAGGGATCATATGATTCCTTTATGAAAAGTTTGTGTTGGCTACCAGGTGCCTACTAATCCAATTAAAAATATTAGTAACTGACTTTTAAAACTCTAACTGGCCTACTATCTGATTATCTATGGGACCATCTGCCTGCTCGAAGATAGCTCTGCTTCCAAAAAGTTATCTATCTGATAACACCATAAAGACATTTCACCTGTGTACTTCTTCACTTATAGAATACAGTCCTTACAGAGATCTGACTGATCTCCATTCTCCGTGCTTAGATTTTGTGAAAGCATACTTCTTTGACTGAATTCTAACTCAACATTTTAATGATCAGTTTTAATATCTGTAATTTGGTTATATTGTTGTTTAAGGTAAAGATTCCACTGCCAGTTGTATCCAACTCTAGAGGGCAATGCTCATCTCTGTTTCATAGCCAAAGAGCCAGCATTGTCCGTGGTCATGTGGTCGGCATGACTATATGGTGAGGTACACGTAACACTGTTACTTTCCCACTGAGGTGGTACCTAATTATCTGCTTGCATTTTGCATGCTTTCGAATTGCTAGGTTGGCAGGAGCTGGAGCAAATAACAGGAGGTCACCCTGTTACGCGATGCCTGGGTCTCAAACTCAGGCTGCCAACCTTCCGGCTGACAAGCCCAGTGTCTTAACCGCTTGGCTACTGCGTCCCTATATTGTTGTTTGGTGTACATTTTATACCTTTCTATTGTTATAAACAGCCTTGATTTTCAAATTAATAAAAAGGCAGAATGTAAATCCAATAGACAATATTTAAAAGTTGTGAGGACAAACCAATGAATAAAAAATAAAAGAATGGCTCATAAATACAGGAGATTTGGATGACAGGCGAACAAACATTTAATATTTGGAACTCCACTGAAACTTCTAGAATGCCCTGAAGAACAGCAAAATATTTTTCTACTTGTTGGTATCATATACAAGAAGTTATCAGCCTCTGTTACCTTTAGGAAGATGATACATAACTTTTTGTAAGCAATGAACAGATTTCAGAAATATAATTGCTTTGGTAAAAAACAGGCTTCAGGTTTGTCTGAGCTAATCTATCTTAAATTGTTGTATTTATTATTGTTAATAAAATGTTATTAATAAAATGTTATTCCACATAAATAGATATGACATTTATTTTTACATTTTATTTTCACTGATGAAAATGTGCATGTTGTCATTTTCTCTTTCAATTTATTCTCTTTCTCTCTCTCATACACACACACACACTCATGAAATTATTATATACAACCATCTTACTCTTTAGGAGGATTTAAGTCCTCTGGCCTTGTCTCAAAAAACTGAAGAACCTCATCGCACTGAGAGATGTATGGTGGTAGCTGGATCAGAGCCTGAAAAACAAACATACCTATAATTCATAAAAACATTGTAATTCATAAAATCAATTTAAGCAGCTGGAAATGCATTAAAGGCTGGCTGCCAGCTTTATTAGACATGAACGAAGGGAGAGTTTAATGAAAAAAACATAGCAGGACCCCATTTCTACTCCCTGGTAAGGGTTGGAGGTTTAGAGACAGAGAAAGGATTATGGGCTACTAGCTCAATACAGTAAAGAAGACTAGAATAAAGCTGGTAAGAACTGAAGAGAAAGCCAAAAGAAATGTTTGTTATGTATGAAAAAAAGGAGTTTGAAAGAAATGGTGATGAAGAATTATAGGTCCAAAGCTGAACTATGGATGCAATTATGGATTTGTATCATAAAGTTTACATTCCTTTGCCATGTATTTGAATTCCTTGGTAAGTTACTTATTTTTAATTCATCAGTTCACCCATCTGTTAAGATTTATATTTATATTTACAGAAAAATAATGGCAAGATCAATCCACTTTGCCATCTGATGTAGCAAAAATATCTGCCATTTTGTGTCTTGTTGATTTTGACATTCTTGGAAATTGTAGATACATGCACACACAGACACATTATATACAGTTGAGGACACACCTACATTCTTAGACAAATGGGTTTTTTTATTTTGTTAAGGAGGAATAAATAGCATTAATCAGAAAAGTTGCTTGCCTGCTACAATAATCTATAATTTGCTTGACTGTTAGCATAGTGCATGATGCCATGTAGTGGTTTGCTTGCTTCTGTCTGTATGTTGTATGAACCTATCTACATGCTATGTAAAGCATGGCTTATCACTGAACATAATGTATATGTACATTCAATTAAGATTTAGTCTACAAACCACATCATAATATAAAGCCACTATCTGCTGAAGGCTGAAGGCATAGAGAGGCATTTACATCATTTCAGGCTTTGAAAATGCCATAAACATTCCCTGACAAGGTTACTGAAGAGAAACAGAGAATCCAATTAGTAAAATGAAGATCCAAGTTTAGTTTTAGTTTTAATTGACTATGCTATCTTAATTTTCTCAAATATCCAGATTTTCTTCAACTTCCATGGATCTACTTCAAACAGTTTAATTACTAGTTGGAGCTTCTCAAAACTCCATTATAGAAAATGCATATTCTGCTAAATTTTTTTCAGACTCTTAATTTATTTTCTTCCATAAAAATTAAATGTAGCTTTCAAAATGTCATATTATGGTCATAGGTCTGAATCAATTAGCTGACATCATCATTTTCAACAGTTTCTTTTCTCCCCCAACCAATACTCTAAAAATTTACATAGAAAAAAAAAGGCTTAAAAAAGGGTAGATGGTCTACATGCATTAAAGATGCTAGGACAAGTAGCCTCTTTAGGATGCTAGAAACATTATTATTTGGCTACTGCTCAGGGAAATCCACTCCTCTCCTTTGGAAGAGAACCAGAATACATTTTCCAAAATTTATATAATCTTTTATGTAGTAAGAGGCAACCTGGAAAACAGGTAATGACAAATGCATTTCTTGTTTTCTGCTATCCTAAGGAAGGCTTTTTACATCATAATGGCTGCATAGCAGGTTTTCTCAGTACTACTTAACCAGCCAGCAAATAGGCAGTAATTAATATTCTCTATTATTTGAAGTACGGTGGGGATGTGGTGGCCTAGCAGTTAAGATGCTGGGCTTGTTGGCTGGAAGGTTGGCAGCCTGAGTTTGAGACCCAGGTGCTGTGTAACAGGGTGAGATCCCATTATTTGCCCCAGCTCCTGCCAACCTAGCAATTTGAAAGCATGCAAAATGTAAGTAGACAGATAGGTACCACTTAAATTGGTGGGAAGGTAACAGTGTTTCATGTATCTTGGAGTATAATCAAGCTGGCCACATGATCACAGAAGCATTTTCAAACAATGCTGGCTCTTCGGCTATGGAATGGAGATGAGCATTCCCATGGAGAATCGGACACAACTAAAAGGGGAAACCTTTACCTTTTAATATTCTCTAATTTAATCTAAATTAATTTAGATTAGTTTATAATCTACATCTACAGTATTCTCCATCAACATAGCATGTTATAAAATCTGGAAATCTTTGTGCTGTTGGCCCTTTGGTATAGACCAAATCAGGAAAGAATCTCTACAGGAAGACTCGAACTACAGTTAACTGAGATAGGTTATGGCTAAAACCATAACCTACCAAAGGACTATTCAGAGACAGTGATCCTGTCTTCCTTCCCAGGATTTAAGGAATGCCTCAGCCTTCTTTGCTCATATAATATCTTTTCTCTCTAGGTCATCTTCCTGATTCTCTACAGTTTCTGCTTAACTACAAAGGCATTCACTTAACACTTCTATTCCTGTTATCCTGCCAAAGATCCAAGGCTTTTCAAGCTATATATAACCATAAAGACTCTATTGGATGATATCCACTACTAATCAATGATTTGAGAGATACCTTAGTCTTCCATAATCTCATGTCCTTTAGATACATTTGAAAATCAATTTGGAGAATTCCTACTCAGTTAAGTCTAGAAACATAGTCCCAAAGGTTCAGGAGGGCACTAAGTTGGAAAAAGCAAATCTATTCCTTTAAATTCACTTCTAACTTTGCCAGCAGGAATTATACTTTCAGGCATATTCTATATGATTCTTTTTTTTAATTATAGCAATACTAGATAAGGATATCTCTGAGAAATAAAAAAGAGATTTTGAAATGAAATGGTAAACTTACATAGCTATTCAATAAAGAATAATAAATTGATTTCCATTTAAAATAATGTTTACAAACCAACAAATCTGTTTTACTATAAAACAAAAGGGCATAAAAATGTATTTAGTTCTCATAAGCCTATTCGGTATTTTAAAACTGGAATTTAGTTATTTCTTTCTCTCTCTCTTTTCTTCTCATTAAAATTTCATTCACTCTTTCAAATGTATCAACAGTATTCCTCGACAAGATCTGGTGAGACAAAGTAAAGACCTAAGTTCAATTAGTGAAAACGTTGAGAAATACAACCAGGCTGTTCTGTCCCTGATTTGCAAAATGACAGATCAAGAGCTCACAAAGAGATATTTTCATGTGGAACAAAAGATTTAACTACTTAACCTTTTTAAAACAATGGAACCCAATATTTATTTATTGGAAGAAATTAGTGCTAAATTTATAATTTCCTTTACAGTATTTTTTAAAAAAATTCATTTTAATTACACTGCCTAACTTCATTCTATATGTTGCAGTTGGTATAGTATCAGTTTCTGATCACTGGACTGTTCCATGAGAATACAGCGGACATTCAACTGACTGCTGGAGCAATCATTGTCACAAGAGCTATTGATCTTAAAAAATATTTGATAATTAGGCTCCTCAAATATTGACAATATTCAAATGGTATAAAAATGTTCAATATTTCATAAAAAGCTTTTCTCTGCATAAATTATGTACACTGAATAAAATGAAAAAATAAGTTCTACTTCAGGTGTGATGAACATCATGTGGCGCAACAAGATAATACAAAATATAAAAAATAAAGGAAGTCTGTTATTTAAGTACATTACATTTAATTCCATATACATTAACTATATTATATATTTTATATCCAGCTCCAAACAATTTTTCTTTACTTAGTATGGCCCAGGTAGCCCAAGTGGTTGGACACCCATGGTCTACATGGACATTTTCTTGGCCTCAGTACAGAATAGTTTGTCATTCTGTTCATTTTTTAAAAAATTAAAAATTTTTTAAAATTCTCAGTCAACTCTATATCCATGAGATTTGTCAATTCTCAGTCAACTCTATATCCATGAGATTTGTCAATGGCCTTCTACCTATTTTTTCACCTTCCATTCAATCATATCTAATTCTCAGAGACTGCCTGGACAAGTCCCTGTAGTTCTCTTGGGAAAGTCTTTTAGAAGTTGTTTGCCATTGCCTCCTTCCTAGGGCTGAGAGAAAGGGACAGACCCAAGATCACTCAGTTGACTTTATAGGAGAATTGCTGCTCACCAGGATATAAAAAGTATTTTTATTGTTCCAAGCTTTTGGATTCTGCCGAGAATCCATCCTCAAGGAGTGTGAAAAACAAACCACTTCACATACACTGTAAAATCCACAATTGCTGAGTCAGCAACCAAACCATGGTTCTTTAATACCCTGTGCAATCAATCTCCCATCCTTTGCTCCCTGCACCACTTACAAGACTTATTAGAACTTAAGCATCTTAAACCCACATCCAAGTAAATGGGAGAAAACCGGAGAGAAAGGAGAGGGGGATGATAGGGAAGGAGGACAGAAAGGTGAGAAACAGAGAAGGTTTGTTTCATCTCTCAATGCTGCAAACTCTGATGTAACTATTGGAAGCTTGATGCATCTGTTCACCGAAGTTATGTTGGTCTCCCAGGCTTCAATAGTCTCTCTCTCACCGCGTGGCTATTTGCATGCCCTATAACAGTCAGAGAAGCCAGAGCAAACATATGCCCATATATATCCCTGAACATGAAGAGATGAAAGCAAATTAAGATCTCTACGAAGAATAGCTGCTGTGTGCTCTTTTATCCTTGTGCTTAAGGTCTGTCTTGTCTGGCCAACGTAACTGTTATCGCAATCCATACAATTGATACAGTAATTGATACGAGATTGCTCCCTTATGGGGATACAGTCTTTAAAGTGCATAATTTGTCTTTGGAGTATGACCTCTGGCCAGTGTGCCACCCCCAAACCATGTGGCCAAGTAGCTGTTCTGTGGCCTCCAATATCCCAGCTGTTTATGATATTGGGTGCCAATGTTGGACCGAGTTTTGTATTGGTAACTTTTGTTTATTTCTTAGGCATTTCCTGATGAAAGATGAAGGATATCCTTTGGCCCGACACTGGCAATATAAATATTATATTTCCATTCTTCTAAAAGCAGGAGTGCTGCAATGAGTGTATGCCCTTCTAAAGAGAGCCTTGCACAGTTTCTCTTATGTACCTGAGGATGGTTGCTATTGTAATTAAGAATCTGGATTGTGCTGGTGGATTTTTGGAACACACTTGTTCCCAGTGAGCCATCTCCCTCTCTATGGACCAAGACATTCAAGAAGGCCAGTTATTTATCCGCCTCCTTTTCAATTGTAAATTAGATGTCAGAGAATTCCTTATTGAATTACACATGGTAACTCCCTAACTCTGTCTTGTGAATAATGGCAAACAATCGACATATCTCCACCAAAATGTAGGTTGATATTGGCTGAACAGTCTTGTTTCCAGCCTCTGCAGAACCAATTTTGCCACAAGAAATGGGGGATCCCATCGTAATCCCTTTAATTTGCTCATATAATGTTCCTGCATAAGTAAATAATGTTTTTGACAACATTTATATAACTCCATAACATCTACCTTGCTTAGCCAATCTTCCATTTCATCATACGCCTCATTTAATTTTATCATTAAGGTCTCCCTTGCTAACTCCAGTGGGATTGATGTAAACAACGAGACAACATTAAAATATATCACTATCCCCTCTAATGTTATCTGAAGACCTTAGAGTTCTTTCAAAAAATCCACAGCTGACAACACTATGGTATCTTACTTGCATGTTAGAAAGCCCAATTTTTTGGCCAGAAATTTGGCCCGACTGTATCCCAGGCTTCTTCTTAAAGCAACTATAGGTCTTAAGTAGACCATCAAACCTAGCTGCAGGGTATCTCTGCAGGGTGCATTGAAAGCCGTTCACTTTCTGTGGTAGTTTCTTTTTGTTTAAGCTTTTTAAGATAGAGCCCCAAATGCCTGAAAGAACCTTTAATTTCTTTAAGTTGTGCCATCCTATAAGCTGTCACATCATTCAATAGGGCAAGGGCTTTAGTGTTATATTCCACCTGTGTTAAAATCACTGTGGATCACCTTTCATCTGCTGGAACTACTGTGATGTCCTATGTCTTTTTAACACACACAAGGCCCTCTGTTGTCCCGGAATTTACTAGTCACAACTCAGCTGAATTTGTGACTAAGGTGGGGCTAGAATTTATCGTCTCCCATTATACAGCCTGATGCCCTAACCATTACACCAAACCACATCCAAATCTGCTTAGATTTTGGGATCAGCTAATATCAAATGGATGGTAAAATTAATTTTCATGTAGATTTTCCCACCCAATGGTCAACAATGCTTCATAAGATTCTTATTCTGAGGATGCTTACCTTTACTATTAATGGTGAAATCTCCTGTTTCCTATGCAACAGCTATCTTCACTTGGGTTTTTGGGCTATGGCACGAGATTATTGGAAGAATTTATAATTTATTTTCATGAAAATATCCCAGGTTTATCTTTGGAAATACTTCCCCTTTTTTTCTTCAAAGAAAGCAAAAAAGAGAAGTATAGTTGCATATAAAAATTGTCAAAAGGACGTGGTTAGTCTTAATTCTTGCAACATTCAGCAACATTTGCTAAATATCCACAACCACAGCAATTTCTAAGTTTTGTTTTGTTTTTCCTATATGGAAAGATTTTCCTCTTGTCTCTCATGGGAGAAAGCAATGAACCAAAAATACTACTATGCTGAATTGAAACTCATACTGTGACAAACTGGGATTGCTTATATATGGGCTCAATAGCATTGCTACAACTCACCCCCCCTACTTACCAACAAATTAATGCCATTAGTGAGAAGCAAGGCAGAGTTTATCCTTGACTTAAGAGAATCACTAAGTAAAAGAAGAATGCTAGAGTGATCTATATACCAATTAGAATTACAGTATGCTAAAAAGATTTGGAATAGTTAATGCTAAGAATTGGGAATGTTCTTTGCAGGCTGATTCCATTTAGCATACTATTGTCCCTGCTATGCATTTTTCTCAAAGAAACAAATATTCTAGAAACCTATTAAATAATATGCAGTTTACTTGGGACTACAAAAGCAAATTTTGTAATAAACTAATTGCATAAAGGATGTAAATGATAAAAAGATCAGAACGATTTCTTCCTGTGGTTTGTAAATGATACTGTTAATGAAACTTGAAATTGATCTTAATTTTTTGCAGCTGTGGACTCATGTTTGATTTGCAATCAACTATTATTTCAAGGTCTTTTTCAAAAGTACCATTACCAAGTCAAGTATCCCCCATCCAACAGCTGCGTGCCTTATTTTTATTTTGCAAATCAAGAATTTTGCATTTTTCCTCATTAAATCTCATTTTTTTAAAAAAATGTTGCCCATTTTTCTCAAATCAAGATTTTGTTAAAAAAATATTTCTGTTCCCTAAGGAGTTAGCAAATCCATTCAATTTTGGTGTCATCTGAAAAAGAATAAGCAATCCTTCCATGTTCTCATCCAGATCATTAATAAAAATATTAAATACTTGAGAACTCAGGACTACATTTATTTATTAATTAATCACATTTCTATGCCACCAGTTTCCAAAGACTCTTGGCGGCTTACATAGATTAGAGATTATACATTACATTACTTTTTATTTACCCCCACCTTGGCTGGCTGGCGATGTTCATATCTGGGGCATCCTCCAAGATTCCTGCTCCGCCCCTGGGACAGGCAAGTTCTACACTGACTCGCTGCTCTGTCATTTTGCTGGCTGGCTTTTCCCTCCGAAGGAGGTACCCATCAATCTACTTGCATTTTCACGTGCTTTCAAACTGCTGGGTGGGCAGGAGCTGGAGGCAAGTGATGGGAGCTCATCCTGTCATGCAGAGCTGCGGCTCGAACCGTCAGAGTGCCGGTCATTTCTGGTCGACATAACTGGCAGCACTAAACTGCTGCACCACCGCACCCCTGTATCTTGAGATTTATTTTATTTATTTATTACATTTATATGCCACTGATATCCAAATAATGCATTGGGTACCATCCTCCAATGTAATTAGGAGCAGACAACTATGATTTTCAAACTAGCTATATATTCACTTAATAGTTATGCTATCCATCCATACAAAATCAGTTTGTGAATCAGTATCCCCTAAAGTATTTATTTCATCAAGGTGCTGCTGAAGTCAACATACATTATGTGAGTAACATTAGCACAATCTACCAAAGGTACCCAATCAGTACATGAGATAAGGTTAGTTTGGAAAGATTTGTTCTGACCGCCAATAAATATTGCATTGTTCTGAGGACATTTCACTTCGATCTCTTTATGATACAATTCTTCCAGCTATTGATTTCAAACTCAACAGATCTGTACTTTGCTGTATCTCCTTTTGTTCCATTTTTGAAAAACAGAATAGCACTTTGCAACAAAGTTATAAAAAACAGGCATCTGGACTGGATTTTTCT
>JANHZU010002127.1:196200-214658 GCA_032468055.1 Acrochordus granulatus | reverse complement strand
CACAATGATACTTTGACTGATTATGTGCCATCAAGTTGGTGGCAATTCTTAACACCCCCATAGAGTTTCTTCATGATAATCTGTTCCTAATAGGTCCTTCAGGACCTTCAGGTGCATTTATTGCCACCATAACAATGTATGACCACCTTGTCGCTACTCATCTCTTCTTCTCTTGCCTTACGTCTTTCCTAGCATTACAGCTTTCTCCAGAGAGAAAGGTCTTCACATGATATGAGTGAAATAGGATAATTTAAGCCTGGTTCTTTGTACTTCAAGTAAGAATGTTAGGTGGATTTGTTTGATGATCTATTTGTTTTCTGGGCTGTCCAAGGTATTTCCAGATTCATTTTCAACACCAAAATTCAGACATATCAATATTCTTTCTATCCTTCTTCAGGGTCTAACTTTTGCTTCAATATATTGTCACAGAGAATATAATTGCTTGCACTCTTCTGATCTTTGTATGTATAGACACATCATAGCATCTGAATACCTTTTCCAAGGCCTTCATTACTGTACCAAGAACACTGTCTGTAATATATTTCTTCACTCTTGTTCCTTTGCTATGGATGATTTATTCTAAAAGGCAGAAACTACATCAATATTGTTCAATATCTTTATTATCCATAATAAGGCTGGTTTGTTGTACCTGTTGCCATTAGATGCATTTCTTCCTCTTTATTTAATCTTATTTTTAATTTATCTTTAATTTAATCTTATTTTTAGTGTGCTCCTTGATTTTTATTACTAAAGCTTGCAGGTCAGAGTACAGATAATTCTTGACTTATAACCACAATTGAGACAGAAGTTCCATTTCTAAGCAAAGTGGTTATTAAGTGAGTTGCACTCAATTTTACAATCTTTTTTGCATGCTTGTTAAGCAAATCATTGCAGTTCTTAAGTGAACCATGCAGTCATTAAGTGAATCCAGCTTCCCCTGTTGACTTTGCTTATTGGAAGCTGGATAGTAAGGTTTCAGATGGTGAACACATGATCCTGGGATGCTGCAATAATTATAAATACATACCAGTTGCCAAGCATTTGAATTTTGATCATCTGACCATGAGGATGCTGCAATGTTTGTAGGTGTGAGAACCAGTTGTAAATCACTTTTTTCATGCCATTGTAACTTTGAATGTTTGCAAAATGAATGGTTGTAAATTGAGGATTACCTATAGTGTCATCAAGATAGTGCCATTTATTGATTTTAAAAATGCATTTACCTTTTTCCATTCCAGCTTCATCTTTTTTCAGTCCAACTTCTCTTAATATATCTTTAGCATGCCAGCAGCTCAGAAGTTTGAGATCCAAGCAGCGCCATGTAATGGAGTGAGCTCCCGTTACTTGCCCCAACTCCTGCCAACCTAGCAGTTCAAAAGCATGTAAAAATGCAAGTAGATAAATAGGTACCACCTAATCCAGTGGGAAAGGTAACAATGTTCCATATGCCTTGCCATATAGTTATGCTGGCCACATAATCATGGAAGCATCTTCAGACAAACTCTGGCTCCTTCAGCTGTGAATTGGAGATAAGCACCATCTTCTAGAGTCAAGCACAACTGGCAGGGGAAAACTTCCTTTATCTTTTATAGATATTCAGCATAAATAATGGGATAGCCTTGTCTCACTCCTTTCCAACCTGTAGCTTATGTTTTGACATGTTCTGTTCATACTGTGGCCTTTATATAGATTTTGCAAGAGGATTTACATTCCCATTTTTCTAAGCACATTCCACAACTTGACATAATCAACACAATCAAAGGCCTTTCTATAATCAGTGAAACACATGCTGAATTCTTTTTTGTATTCATTGGCTTTCTCAATTATCCAGCATGCATCAGAAATAATGTTTTATGTTCCTTGGCTTTTTTAAAACAAACTTCAGCATCTGGCATCTCCTTTTCCATGTAGAGCTCTTATTTGTTTGGGTGATCCTAAGCATTATTTAACTATCATGTTAAATTAAGAATATTGTGCAATCTGTTAAATCTCCTTTTTGGTATTAAAATATAAATTAACTTCTTCCACTCAGTTGACCACACTGTTGTTCTCCAGATTTGTTGGTATAATTTGGTTAGAGTCTTTACTCATTCTTTTTTTGTTGGTTGCCATATTTCTGTGGGTATTCCATCAGTTTCTGTAGCCTTTCAACTTGGTAAAGACTGGAGTGCTCATCTAATTCCATCTTCTAGCACTAGAGGTTCTTGTAAATAGGGAATATCTTCTAAAGCATCTATTGATACACTATCATAATTTAAATATCTATTAAAATAGCCCTAGTGATGAAAGACATCCACACAATAAGCATACATACATAACTCCAAACTTCTTTGAAAAGTTAAATGAATATAATGACACACATAATTCAACTATAAGAAAGTTACACTGGTTGCATATCCTAAAATTGCACAGTTTGTAAGCTACAAAATCATTTGTCATCAATATATTGTATGGTAGCCCAACAAAGACTATTTTATTTTAAAGAATAAAAATGTTCTTAAATTGCAATATCTGTAGTAGTTTTCAAACACCTGGCAGGCATATTACATGTTTGATGGAGTTCACCTAGTTTAAGCTGGAAGTATTGATAACCAAATGGGGAGAAAACAGAACTGGAAGACTTGGAATTCCTGGCACTAGGAATGACAATGAAACTAAATGAAAAGAAAATTTTCATTTTTAGAGGATTTTATTTTCTTGTATCAATAAGATAGAATCGACCACTGGGACAAGTGAAGGCAGTTTATTAGCCTGAGCTTTCAGACTATTTCTTAAGTCCATCATCAGAGGTGTGAAATTCAAAGGAATAAAATTCAAAGGCAACTAAAACTAAACATTATAAGTCTTTGAGCAGATTGAAATCTGCTCACCTTTAGGTGATTGGCTGCCACATCACACTGTAAGCTATGAGGTCAGAGGGTGTGACAGGTGCTGCTGCTTTAATTCACCTTCTCATATGGCTTGGCTGATTTTTCTTGCTGTTGAGGGGGGCATTGATTTCCCTTTCCTCTTTATTTTTCTCTCTCCTTGCAATTTTTATATTAATGCTGCTAAGGAGTGCTTGATACGGGAGGGATGAGAATTGGTTTTGCTTTCCTCTTTATTTTCCCTCTCTCTTTGAAGCTTGAATGTGAGTGTTACTAGGGAGTGCTTGGTAAGCAGGGGGGACATCTATATGTCTATTGATAGAGAACGGACCTGACTCCAAAGTCTCGGTCACCTTATGTGTCATTTTACTGTTAGTGTGGCTAATTATATTCTTACCAATCCCTTTGAGAAGTTTTGTGATCAAGTGGCAGAATAACACTTTTAAAAATAAAATTGACAAATATAGAAGGCAGACCAGCACAGCACAGCACAGCACAACACAACATTGTTTTGAGTAGATCTTATACCCCACTCTTATCCCATTGAGTCCCACCAATTTCTCAGGGACTGCACCTGAAGATTTATAAGCTTAAGTCAAATTTAATATACTCATAGATTTCAGTGGAACACTTTTAAGTCAGTATGTTTAAAATTGCATACTGTTATCTGGATTCAGTGAGCCACAGAGGGAATGCAATTTATCACAGTGGTTCTGCAAAGATGTAAACACCTCCAGGTAATAGAAGTGATAACATCTACACTCTGCAGTTTGGAAATAAAGCTTGCCTGGTTCTTTTTTCAAAGAAAGGTGCTGTGAGAAGCTACTTTAAAATCATTATTGAACATTTTAATTGTCCACATTTCAAAGCTTAACATAGGAAGAACCTGACTATGTATATACTATATATACAAAATAATCTCTCCCAATTTTCTTATGCAACAAATGTTGAGTTAAAAATTATTGAAAATATTGTGAACTAGTTCAGAACGATGTTACAATCTATAGAGGAGGTTCACGCTGTTTGAAGAAATAGTCACCAGTATTATTAGATATTAACTGTCTTCTATTCTTTGTCTTCTAATTCGTGTATATGTATGTGTAAGGGTGTGGCAGAGTTTTTGGTGCATTACAACACAAGATCCACACAATGATTTCTACTATTAATTTTATTGCAGAGAAACTAATCCTATAACACTATTAAGTACATATACCTTGATTGTTTTTAACATTTACATACTTACCAGCTATTAGCATTTCTTCAACTCCATTCTAAAAGAACACTAGTTGAGATTTTCAAAATTTCAAAATAATCCAGCTATTTGGTACCTCTTTGCTGTTTTTATTATTGTTCAAAAACTCAGTTCCTTTTGACTTTCTTCATCTAATAGATACCATTTTGTTGAAAGTAGTTGTTTCTTCTGAGTTATTGAAGCCTTTTGCTTGTGTCATCAATGATAACATCTAGCCACCTTGTCTTGACAGATTCTTTTTCAATTGCCCCTGATTTTTCCAAGTGTTATAGTCTTCATCAATTACTTTCATGCTATATGTCCAAAATATTTAAGCTTTAGTAGTATTAGTGATTCTAATGAGCAGTCCTGATTTTACTTCATCATTAAATTATTTGTTCCTTTTGTAGACGAAGGTATTTGCAACATTTTTTCCAGCATTACAGTTCAAATTAATCATTTTTATTTAATTCGGTGTTTCTAATGGCCAAGATTTAACAGCCAGATATGGCCAAGAAAGAAAGTGTCCTTGACAGTATGTGCTTTTCTTGTCAGTGTGATGACTCTATACTTCAATATTAGGATTAGATCTGACAAAGTTCTCTCAAGTTACAGAAGTTTATTTTATGGCGAAAACAGGTGTGTTTTTTTGCTTATAAGAAGATGAAGTTTATTGCCACTTCAACTTCTACATATGTTTCACTGAGTTGCAGTAATCTTGATTTCTTAATATTGAGCAATAGTTTAGCTTCTGCACCCACTTCTTTCACTTTCAACAGGAGATTCCTTAAATGTTCCTTTTTTTTACACCAATAGCAATGTACCTGTACTATGAACAGCATGTCTGAGTCTGTTGAATTTTTTTCCAGCAATTGTTAATTGAAATTTCTACATCTTCTAGTCTAATATTTCTCATGTTATATTTTGTTTATGAAATTAATAATGAGATATTAATATAAAGCTCTGTACCTTATTCCAATTTTATTAGGAGACATTAATTAACATTCTTTGAGTATGGATTGCAAAACAGCCAAATATCTACTTAGCTGTCTTGCCATCTTGTTTGTTTGTTTGTTTATTAGATTGATATGCCACCAAACTCAAAAACGATTCTTGGCAGCTTACAATAAAACAAATAATAAAAACAATTAAAAACAGTTAAAAAACCTTTAAAATAACCAATCAGATTGAGAGGAGGAGCCAAAAAATATAGTTGGGGAAGTAGGTGAATATTAAATCCCTAACACCTCCAAGATGATGTGTCCCTAATGGAATCCCACACCACTGGTAAAGCCAGGTCTTAAGGCTCTTCCAGAAGGTTGTAAGGATGGGCACAGACCTCACCTCTGGGGGCATGATGTTCCACAGGGCAGAAGCCACTACAGAAAAGGCTCCAATTCCTTGGCTGACAGGATCTGGAAGAGGTCTCTTCTGCTGGATCTGTTGGGGTGGGACATGCCCATTGGGACAACATGGTTCCACAGATAGCCTGGTCCCATGCTATGAAGGACTATGAAGGTCAAATCTAACATCTTGAATTGCACCCAGAAGCAGACTGGCAATCAATGCAGCTCCCAGAATAAAGGTGTTACCTGGGCCATTCTGTTGGACCCTATGATCATCTGTGCAGCAACATTCTGCACCAGCTGCAGTCTCCAGATGCTCTTCAAGGGTAACCCCATATAGAGCACATTACAGTAATCCAACAAAGAGATGACAAGGGCATGAGTGACTGAGTGAAGACAGCTCTGGTCTACAAAGGGACACAACTGGCACACAACATGCAGTCGTGCAAAGGCCCTCCTAGCTGTGACTGCTACCTGGTCTTTGAGCAGGAGTCTCAAGTTCAAGAGAACCCCCAGATTGTGCACCAGGTCTGTCAGGGGTAGTGCCACCCCATCCAGAGTTAAAGATGTTAAAGTCCCAGAACCGAGTCCCGCAGACACCCAAAGCCACTCAATCTTGCCAGGGTTCAATTGAAGCCTGTGGTCCTCCACCCAGACCCATACAACCTCCAGACATGAGTCAGGGCCAAGAAGCATCACTTGGATCATCAGGGATGGAGATGTAAATCTGAATATCATCAGCATACTGATGGTATCTCATCCCATGGTGATGGATGATCTTACCCAGTGGTTTCATGTAGATGTTAAAAAGGCAAGGAGAAAGTACCATGCCTTGCAGCACACCACAAAATAGCAGTTGTGGACTGGACTTCCCTCTGCCTATTGGAGGGAAACACTGATTGGGACCAGTCTTGGAGAAGGAACCAAATCAGTGCAAAACTGCACTTCCCAGCCCCAGCTGACCCAAAAGGATACTGTGGTTGACGGTATCAAAAGCTGCTGAGAGGTCAAGGAGGGCTAAGATGGATGCATGACCTCCATCCCATTCTCACCAGAGATCATCCACAAGAGCAACCAATACTGTCTCCATCCCATAACCAGGCCTGAACCCAGACTGAAAAGGGTCCAGAAAATCCATTTCCTCCAAGAACCTCTGAAGTTGCCATGTGGCCACTTTCTTAATCACCTCTGTAGGAAGGGCAAGTGGGAAACTGGATGATATTTATCCAGGCAGGTGGAGTCCAGATGGTTTTTAAAATGGTTAAAGATGGTTAAAAAAACAGGAGATGAATCAGGGCCTCCTTAAAAGGTCCAAAAATTTCTTCTCTTGCAGTGAGGCATTTATCACCGCATGAATCCACCTGTTAGTCACCATCCTGGAACCTTTCAACAACCAAGAGGGACAAGGATCTAACTGACAAGTGGTTGCACTGACAGCACTGAGGACCTTCTCCACTTCAACAGGAGCAACAGGATCTAATTATTCCCAGATAACTGGGCAAGATTTCTTCCTCAGCATCTCAGGTGGATCCACATCACACATGGCTTCCAGCTGGGGCTGAATCTGAATGACTTCCTGCCAGATGTTCAGCAAATTCCTCTGCATGGCCCTGGAGAAGATCTCCCAAGTCCCTCCCCCACCCAAGAAGGGACTGGGTGATCTTAAACAGGGCTGAAGGACAACACTCTGCAGATGCAATAAGGGCAGAGAAATAGTTACGTTTTGCCACCCTTATCACCATAAGGTAGGCCTTTACAGTGGCTCTAACTCATGTTCGGTCGGATTCTTCCCTAAACTTCCATGAACAGTGCTCTAGGTGTTTCTTTACCCTTTTCAGCACCTGCAGCTCTTCCATGAACCATGGAGAATGCTGAGTGCAATGAGTAGAACGAGACGGCATAGGCACGATCCTATCCAAAGCCTCGGCCATTCTTTGGTTCCAGGACATAACCAGAGCTTTGGCAGGACCATGCAGCAATGCCCCTGGAACATCCACCAGCTCCCTCTGAAACTCATCCAGGTCCGTCAGTTACCAAGGGTGGATCGAACAAATAGGTCCAATCTCCCTATAGAGGGGGGTGGCATAAGAGAGTCTCAAAGACCCCAGGGCGTGATCTGACCATGACAGGGGAGACATTGAAAGTTCCCCCTGCAGATCATGTTCCCCTTGCTCTGACAAGAAAATCAAATCTGTAGTGTGCCCCAAAATAATCTGGGATAGGCCTATGGCTCCATGGAAATCAGGAACTTCCCAAGGACAGACCCAGGGACAGCAAATTGAAATCCCCAGGACCATCAGAAATCAACTGCCAACCCTAAGATGGCCTCAGCTCAGGCAGAGGGGATGCTACACAGCAAGGAGGCTGGTACAGTAGCAACAATCCCAACTGATCCTGAGAGCCAAGCTTCAAGAACAGGGTCTCACAATCAGACACTTGTGGAGCAAGGCCCCTGGAGACAAAGAGAGACTCACTGCCACCCCACCTCCCCTATACTGGGCTCTTGGCTGGTGCCAAACTTTAAACCCAGCTGGACACATCTCCAAGACAGTAACTCCCCTTCAGGAACCAGCCAGATCTCAGTAATGCATGCCAGATCAGTCTGCTCCTCCTCAATGATGTCACAAATCAAAGGAGCTTTATTATTGACTGATCTGGCATTCACCAGCATCAGCCGGACTCAGGGCCTCCAAGGGCATGCTGTCTAGGTGCTGGGTGTAGCATGGTGGGCTAAAACATATGACTGATACCAAACATCAGGAGCATCTTCCCCTGCACTGGCCTGCCCCTGGCTCTCCTATTACCATGCCCATCACCACCAAAATAAAATCTGAAATTCTGCCTCCCGCCCCAACATCCTCCCGTTCCAAGCCATAGGCTCTACCATCCCCAACAACCATATACAAATACACACACAGGCAACCTAGAGGAAGGGATGAAGAACAGGAGCACCCAGCTCTATAGCATACACTCTCAGAGCCTTACAGTGCTCCTGTCTCCTCTCTCCTTCACACAAACATACAATGCCCATCCCTCACGCCAAGCCCTCTACTGCTAGATGGGGAGTCCTAACTCACACATCCCTCCACCCAGCTCTCATCATGGATGGGGGCTCCGCACAAGAACCACATCCACCAAGGCCAGCTTTAGCTCTCACCCTAGAGCCACCCCCAACCAAACAGGTCAACAGTTCTCCCACGTGGTCAATCAATAACTACTTTGTTCTCTCTGGTAGCCACAATAGCCCATCATTATTACTAAACTGCTGTTCCCGGCCAGTCCCAGAGGCATTGACCACAGACAGCTAAGTTCCTGGCCTCTATCTCAGCTGCCACCACAGCTGCCATTAGTGCTGTCACACTGCTGTTCCCAGCTGCTTCAGGAGGCCTCGGCCACAACTACCAGCTCCCAGCCTCTGCCATCACTACCATCACCACAGCCGCCATCGTTTCCATCTCCATGCTATTCCACTCACTCCTGAGAGCTTCAGTCCTGAACAGCAAGTTCTCAGCTGCTGAGCAGCTAAACATATGCCAAGCAGCCAACTCCCTGCTCTGCTGTCAGCGCCATTGCACTGCTGCTACGACGCCCCTGAGGCCCCCAGCCTTCAATCTAGAATCAGCCAAACAGTTGATTCTTGGCCTCCAACATATCCTAACCTTTTTTAAAATCGTCCCCTCCCTCAGATATTCCGGCTGCTATGAGGTTTTGTTTTTTTCAAATGCTTCACTGACATTAAGTTATATTACATCTATAGCATTTTTACAAATTATTTACTGTAAAAAGTTCTCCATTTTTAAAAAGAAAGTTATTCTGGCAAATCCATGTTGGCATCTTGTAATAACTTTAATTACTCTAACACTGTAGATTTAGACTTGTTCAGTGTAAGTTAATTAAACATGAGCAGGGAGTATTGATTTCAAGCTTCTATTTGTCCCTTTATTCTGTGTTTGATACCTACAGAAGCAATTATTTTCTATGTAATACTTCATGAAAGTGAAAATTGGACTTTGAACTAGCAGGACAGAAAGAGGACTTATACTTTTGGACTTTGGCATTGGAGAAAACTCCTGAGAATACCAGAGATAGCCAAGAAAACAAACAAATGGATCATTGAACAAATAAACCCAGAATTCTCCCTCACAGTACAAATAAACAGACCCTTTGTGTTATTCATAGGATTCTTTACCAACCTGAATTGAACTTTAGCTTTTTTAACTTCACTTTTTACTAAGTTGACTGTATTCCTTCTTGGTGACTTGCCCCTGCTTCTTTCTACCTCATATATCTGGCTCTATCTTTATTGATATCCCAGATCATCCAAATCATCTATTGTGCTTATTTGATAGATTACATCTGAATCTACACAGTAGTATATTTGTTCTATTCTGAAGCAAATAGAAAAAATAGAGACATCAATCTAACATTGAAATGGCAGTAGCATAGCATTATAAAATCCAGGGATAAAAACCTATTTTACAAAAAGCTTCACATGCAAGTATATAAAAATATGGGAATTTAGGGGAAGGAGCAAAAGCAGGGAAGACAGTATAAGGATTAGTAAGCATCATTGTTAGGATAATTCAAGTGAATTAGAAATTCATTTCTACCTCTCCTAAATCAGTGAGAACAATAATACACTTTCAGAAGATATTGGATTTTTAGATTTTTATTTCTTTCTGTTTTAACAGACTAAGTGACTATGTTTGGCTTTATGTTAGACAGAACTGTGAAAAATTGTACAAGACGTAGCTACTAAAACCATCCTAAGAAAAATAAATGCAAGACAGCAAAGTGGCTGTCTGATGAAGCTTTACAAATAGCTGAGGAAAGCAAAAGACAAGAGAGAAAGGAAAAGATATACCCAACTGGATACAGATTTCCAGAGAATATCAAGGAGAGATAAGAAGGCCTTTTTAAATGAACAGTGCAAAGAAATAGAGGAAAACAATAAACTGAGAAAGACTAGACAGCTCTTCAAGAAATTGGAGACTATCAAGGGAACATTTTGTACAAAAATGGGCATGATAAAGGACAAAAATGGTAGGGACCTAACAGAAGCAGAAGAAATTAAGAAGAAATGGCAATTTCTATAGAAGACCTATACAAGAAACATCTAAATGTCCCTGATAACCATAATTGTATGGTCACTGACTATACTATACCACTGAGAGTCAAGTGCGCCTTAGGAAATATTACTAACAACAAAGAGCCTCTTGATGAGGGTGAAAGAGGAGAGTGCAAAAGCTGGCTTGAAACTCAGTATTAAAAAACTAAGATCATGGCAACTGGTCCCATAACGTCCTAACAAATAGAAGGGGAAGAAATGGAAGCGGTGGCCGATTTTACCTTCCTAGGCTCCAAAATCACTGTAGATGGTGACTGCAGCCAAGAAATTAAAAAATGCTTGCTCCTTGGGAAAAAGCTATGGTAATCCTAGACTGCATATTAAAAAGCAGAAACATCACCTTGCTGACAAATGTTTGTATAGTCGAACTATGTTTTTCCCAGTAGTAATGTATGGCTGTGAGAGTTGGACCATAAGGAGGGGTGAGTGCCAAAAAATTGATGCCTTTGAATTGTGGGGCTGTAGAAGACTGTTGAGAGTCCCTTGGACTGCAAGGGGATCAAACCAGTCAATCCTAAAGGAAATCAACCCAGACTGTTCATTGGAGGGACAGATATTGAAACTGAAGCTCAAATACTTTGGCCACATAATGTGAAGAGAGGACTCACTGGAAAAGACTGTGATGCTGGGAAAGATTGAAGGCAAAAAGGGAAGGGGATGGCAGAGGATGACATGGTTAGATGGCATAGTCAGTGCAATGGGCATGAGTTTGGGCAGAATCCAGGAGGCAATGCAGGACAGGGAGGCCTAGTGTGCTGTGGTCCATGGCATGGCAAAGAGTTGGATGCAACTGAGTGACTGAACAACAACAATCCTGCCTTTATTATTTTTACAAATAACTCAAGGCAATGAATATAGTTTAACAAACCTTCCTCCTCCTCTTTTTCCCACAACAACAATCCTGTGAAGTGTGTTGGGCTGAGAGATAGTGACTGGCCCAAGGTTACCCAGCTGGCTTTCACAGCTAAGGTGGTATTAGAACTCACAACCTCCTGGTTTCTAACCTATTGCCTTAACCACTAGACCAAATTGGCTCTTTATATATGTACAGTATGTTTCTACAAACAATATCAATATTTTTCCTGGAATATCCTCCATTTTTATTGAAAGAATACATTCATTTCTCTTTAATACAGCCAATGGTAATAACAAATAATAGCCTTTTGTTTCTGGCATTTCTACAAACTTAGTCATAGTTGAGCTGTCTTTCCCAGAACAAAATGGGAAACATGTGCCAATGTTTTTCGATGTTCTTTATTATAAAGTACCAAAAAAGAGGTAGATAGAAAAACAGCACATCTGCACTTCATTGCAACACATTTTGTAAAACAGAAGAGAGTTCATACCTATTTGAGAAGAAGAATCCAAATAAAGTAAAATAAAATACAGCATACTTAAGAGTGCAAGATCGTGAAGCTCCTTTTGACTTTTCTCACTAAGAAATTATTTCTGTTTTTTCATGATTTATTGTTGATAATAAAATTGATCATGCTTTTTAAGAAGTCTTTAGAGCATCCATTCTCCATTCTAATCATACTGACTCTTTAACAGTCTAAATATATGACTCATACAGACAATTGTGTATCTCTTCTTTTTCTTGTATTGAACTTAGCATCAAACAGCAGATTGAACATGAATATATTCTTAATATTCATCTACACTTTAAAGTCATCTTATTGGTTTCAAATATATAAACATAGGGATTTTCCCACATGTAACTATCCTTTTAATTAGCTTCAAAATTTTAAATCAAATCAATTTGAGTCCTTAATCTATTTCAAACTTTTCTAAGGCCACAGGATGCTGCAACATATAGGATTCGCCTAGTGATGGCAATTGGGACTGCCAGAACTATTGTCATTAAGTCAACAGGGTTGCATTACATCACACCTTATGACTACATTGCTTAGTAATGGCGTTGCTGTCCTAAGTACCTTTTGACTACCTTGTACTGGATTTTTTATCGACTTTCTGCTTAGGATCTACTGATAATTTTGTTTTCATTCTTCCTAGTTTGCTTAATGAAACATCTGACATCAAATATTGAAAATATATATTAGATACCATCTTACAAATGGAAGGTCTCTTTTCAAATAAGGGATAATGATATTCCAAGGACAAGAGAACCTTGTTCACATCCTGTAGTTTCATTAGCATTCGAGTCAATAAACTGAGACCCCTTTTTTCTAGTATACTTCTATCTATCTATCCACAATGTTCAATTTCCTTACATTGATATGGCTGATTTATTGGTTCGCTTTTCTCTTTTAATGGCAGAAGCTGCAGAGTAACCCCATAAATTTTATTTTCAGCTCTGATATTCAAGGTTATTAATACTCTGAAAAGATTCTTAGCTTTTATCACAACTAGAAATGAGCTCAGCCTTGTTTAATGTATTACTTATAATTATTATAGGCAATATTATACTGTGTTTGTGTGTGTGTATAGAAACACACACAGAGACATACTGTATATGATTAACAGGGGAAAAGAAATTCATTATTTTTAAATATAATAGCTATTAGTGGTTTGTGGTGTTCATTGTGATTCTTGGAAGAGATAGAACTATTACTAGACACTGAGATAAGAATGAGATAAGATTACTAGGAACTGAGAAGTACCATAGCAAAGCAAACAATTAGAATTGTGATTGGACTTGGACAAAGCACATATTCCGAGGCAAATTGGAACAGACAATTTTGTATTTGAGGCAAAGTTGATTGATGTAGCTTGCTTGGTGCTGAATTCTAGTCTTCCATGAAGCATGAGTCCAAGTTCAAAGTCACATTTTCATAAATGACTGATGTAAGGAGATAGAAGGGATGCTCATCAATGCCACACAAAGCTGGGGATGGGGAATATTGCTAACACCTGAAAAGACAGGCTCAAGTTTCAAAGGGATATTGATAGACTTCAACATTAGACCATATCTAACAAATGGAGTTTCATAGTAAATCATTTACAATTCTGCCCTTAGGTAGGAAAATTTTAGATGCACTGATACTAGATAGGTGGTATCTGGCTGAGTAATAGTACTTATGAGAAGGATCTTGTGTTGCAGCTGCCAAAAGAACTAATGCAATCTTCAGCTGCATAAAATTAGATAATGTCAAAATTATAGGAAATATTAGTTCCTACTCTGCGCTGCATTGGTCAGATACCCCTGGAATTCTATGTTCACTTCTGGTTATCACAATATAAAAATGATATTGAGGAGCTGGAAAAACAAAGATGGGGTGAGGGGAGGTCTTGAAGGCAAAATCCTATGTAGTTCAATTGCACAGTCATGTCTGATTCTTCATGTCCCCATGGACTGCAGCACGCCAGGCCTCCCTGTCCTGTCCTGCCTCCTGGAGTCCGCAAACCCCACACCCATCACACTGACTATGCTATCTGTCCATCTCATCCTCTGCTGTCCCCTTCTCCTTTTGCCTTCAATCCTTCCCAGCATCACGGTCTTTTCTAATAAGTCCTCTCTGCGCATTATGTGGCCAAAGTACTTGAGCTTCAGCTTCATAACTGTCCTTCCAATGAGCAATCAGGGTTGATTTCCTTTAAGATTGACTTGTTTGATTTTCTTGCCATCCAAGGGACCTTCAAGTATCTTCTCCAGTACCACAATTCAAAGGCATCAATTCTTCGATGCTCAGCCTTCCTTATGGTCCAACTCTCACAGAAAACCATAATTTGACTATGTGAAATTTTGACAACCACAGAAAACAATCATTTGACTATGTGAAATTTTGTTGGCAAGGTGATGTCTCTGCTTCTTAATATGATATCTAGGTTTGCCATAGCTTTCCTTGCAAGGACCAAGTGTCTTTTAATTGCATGGCTGCCGTCACAGTCTGCAGTGATCTTGGAGTCCAAGAAGGTAAAATCTGCCAGTGCTTCAGTTTCTTCCCCTTCTATTTTCCAGGAAGTGATGGGACGAGTTTCCATGATCTTAGTTTTTTTAATGTTGAGTTTCAAGCCAGCTTTTGCACTCTCCTCTTTCACCCTCATCAAGAGGCTCTTTAATTCCTCTTCATGTTCTGCCATTAGAATGAGAAAAAATAACATAATACTATTGTAGACTGGAAAAAATGAAAGAGCATTGTATTCAATTTAACATAGCAGATAAAATGATGAGGGTATATAGCATGTACATTATGAAAAAGAGCTCAAGGGCTATTTCATTTCAGAAGAAAGACATTGAGGGATGATATGATAGAGGTTGATGTAGCTATGCACAGTATGAAGACAATAAATATGTTTTTCAGTTAAGTCTCTTTCAGGCATTTCCTCTCATGTAATTTGCCAACTCTATGTCGGAAACAGTAGTGCTCTATTAGCTTTCCATGCTCATGCCATTCTCTTCCCTGCCAATCCTGTTTCCTTCCATTCTTTGAGAAGAGGCCTATGAAGAGAAAGGCATCCAAATATAATTGCATTCATTTGCTCATGTTGTATATTTCAGTGAACCTTTAAGTGAACAGAAGCTGATGCAATCTCTACAGTGGTACAAAGAAATAAGTCTGCAAATTTGATTACATATTTACCTTTAAATATGGCAAAAGCAGATGAAAGGAAACCCTTTCATTCAATACTTTCTTAGGCAGAAATAACATCTTCTGACATTTCTTATAGCCTGCCACATGTCTTTCTATTCCTGCTTTAAGATTCTTTCCCACTGTTCCTTGCAGAACTCTTCTATTTCATAAATATTCTTAGATATCCTTGCATGAACTGCATTGTTAAGATTTCCCAATACGTTTTCAATAGTGGTCAGATATGAAGTTGATTTCAACATTTTTATCTTTTGGATTATCATCTTGTTGAAATATTCACCCTCATTTCATCTTCAGTTGATTAACTTCGAAGACATGTTGATAATTGCTTTGGATTCCTTCTTCCTTATACAAGGAAGTTCTTGCACAATATTTCCTATGTCACATAGCTCCAAAGCATAACAGAACCACCCCCATGTTTACACCTCACTTGTTTACACAAATGAAATGAAAAAGTGTTCTTTTTTTTCAAATATTTCACACTTTTCCCTCATTTTTTTTGTGCTGTGGTCAGACAATTCAATTTTTGTTTCCTCAGTCCAAGGCATATTTTTCCAAAGAATTTCAGACTCACCAAAAGTGTTTGTAACTTTTTATGTACATTTTAGACTGTTTTACATACATTTTAGACTGTTGTGTTGAGGTACAACAACTCTGCCATGTATACTATTGTAATATAAGCATTGTTGTACCATAGATCTGTAGACAACTACTCCAATGTTAGCATTTTATTTTTGGCAGATGATCTGTGCACTAATCTGAGGCTTATGTTATGAAGATTTGATCATTTTGGGGCACTTCTAGCAGATATATTTCTTGTTCTTTCATATCTTGCTTTTATTTCAATAGTTCTGTGTCACCTTTATTTTTTTAAAAAAATATTTCTCACAATTGAAAGTTGACTGGGGTGCCAGTAGTTTTACAAACAACCGTGTATGTAGATTTTCTTAGCTATGTAGAGATTTGTGGAGATGGTGAATGATACGCTGCAGAATTAGCTTGACAGCAAGTCCTAAAAAGACTATTGTGGAAATTCAGAGCCACCAATACATGGCTTAAAGATTCATTGAAAATTAGCTAAAGCAGAGATCCAAAACTTTTCACAAAGATTGATGTCTTTCTTTCAAGCAATAGAATTTATCTGTCAAAATATAATCTCAAGATTTTTTTCAGGAATTTGGGCTCCTGAATTCGCATATTGGTTTCAGTGGATTAGAACAGTGAAGAAAATAAGTATGCTGACATGGGATAAAGTAAGAAATGTTTATCTGTGGGAATGAAAATTAAACAAATGTGGCCCCGAGGACTTCTCAGAGTCTTAAAAAGGTCTTAAATGGAGATAATGGGCAAATGAATGGTTATAAATTGCTATAAATATCTGATCCAGGGGGGAACTTGTCTTTTATCATATAACTTTTCTTATATGTCCCTTACAACACCTCTGCCTCTGCTGATAAAATTTCATTGTAGTTGCTTATTAATATTTCAACGTATCTTGGGATAATAATATTGGGATAATATTAATTCATGTGCGAAATCTCTGGAAAAGAAGGAAGTTACATAGTACTAATGCCACTTTGTGAGTTTGTTTATTTAGTTAAAAAAAGAAAAGTCCTCTAAATCATATAAAGCTTTCATACGACATCAGAAGAAAGAAGAAGCTGCTTGGATGCAACAGTATTGTAGTAGGATTAGAAGTAAAACAGTAGCTGGCGTCAAGCTGATGGCTGTAAAGACATACCATTCACCCATATTGGAAAGGAATGAAAAGATCCATTGGACCTTTAACGTAAAGAAAAATAGCTCAGTATGTTTAAAACATGAAACACTGTACATGTCAATTGCCTCCAGCACCATTCCCTCAGTCTTTTACAAGTACTGACTGTGAAGACAGCAACATTTTTGTTAAAGTGAAATGGTTATCCTACTTTATCAGTTTGTGGTTCCTGAACATCCCTTACTGATCTTATCTTTATAAAATCTGTTGTTACCAATAAATCTAACTGTATACATTTCAGTGAAATAACTGGATATATAATGGTATACAGGTAGTCTTTGCTTAATGACATCTGTTCAGTGACTTTTGAAGTTATGATGGTACTAAACAAATGGTAGTTCTGACTGGTCCTCAAAATTATGACTATTGCAGTTCCCCTACAATTGTGTGATCAAAATTTGGGCACTTAGCAACCTACCTGCATTTATGATCACAGTGTGCACTTCCACTGCATCTGCCTATCTCCCCTGTATCTCTGCCTTTTTGGCCACCCTGCATTCCACCGCCACCTACCCTTGCTCCACCCCTATGATTTTTGCTGTCTTCTTCTTTTGAGGAGAGGAGCCTCGTCTGCCAAAGAGAGGCCTGGCTGGGGAGAAATGGCAGCAAGATGGAACTGGCAATTCATTCAGGGCAGGAGAAATATTAGGTCCTCACCTAATGATGGTGCACTCCTTGCCTAATGAAGCTTCCAGAACTGCTGTTGCTAACCGAGCATAATATTTTGCCTAACAACTGCCTTGTTTAGTGGCAGTGCTATTATGTCAGCTGCTAAGAACTTTCTATTAATATTTGTTATTGACATTCATTTTCTCCATCAATATCATTTTTACTTGACCATGTTCATCTACTGAATCTGTCTGCTTCTCTGAGATAATCTCCTGTTGATAGTTGTTTTTCTTTCTGTCTAGTTTTTGTTCTTGATTGATTTTAAGTGTACACTAATTTTTCAGGCTCATTCCCCTTATTTATATAAATGCACAAGGCACTTGGGAAATAAATACAGTATTTTTTTCTCTTTAGCAATGTGCAATTTTTTGTAAGAAAAATATAGCAGTTGATTGCATGAAGCATGAGAGATCTGGGAGTCTCCCTAGAAAAACATGGGAAGACCTGAGTCATCCATTCCTCTCTCTCCTTTCTTGACTATGATAGTTTTCATAATAAGTACTTGCACTTTGAAGCTTCACTTAATAGCTTTTGCTGCTCACACATTATTAGCAGTATTTTAAAGCAAATAAGATTATAGACGGAGATTGTTTATGGATGCCTATACTGATACACACTAGTTAGCTTGGGAACATATAATTAGAGGCAATATATATCCAAATTAATTGACAATAGACCTTATAGCCTTAAGAATAAATCACAGTTTTTCCATCTGACAGTGAATCTGTCATCCTCAAGTACCATTTTTGATAGTTGTGAGTCCTTTTTTTAAAAAAGGTAAAGGTAAAAGTTTCCCCTGCCAGTCATGTCTGACTCTAGGGGATGGTGCTCATCTCTGTTTCCTAGCTGAAGAGCCAGCATTGTCCAAGGATGCTTCCATTGTCATGGAA
>JANHZU010002127.1:134035-144511 GCA_032468055.1 Acrochordus granulatus | reverse complement strand
AAAATGATTTTTTGGTGAATATTTTTGGGGGCGTGGAACGGATCATCTGACTTTCCATTGTTTCCTATGGGAAACTGTATTTCTCTTTACGAGCATTTCATGCTAAGAGCGTTCTTCTGGAATGGATTAATCTCATCTTGTGAGGCACCACTGTATACTGTTTTTGCAAGGCTGAATATTCCTGCTTCCACTAATTTCCAAGCAAGATGCTATATAACATGCTAGCTACTGAGAGTTTAAACACCATTTTTAAAGCTACAGTTGGAACTTAATCATTTCTCCTTGCAAGAACAGATATCATAAGTGAAGTATTTCTAATATGAATCACAATAGATTCTTTGGTAATAATAGATACATTACCATGTATTTGAAAAGAGCCTCTCAAAATAATTGCCAATGAAAGCAAAGTTTAAATATTAGAGCAAAACTCCCCGAGCAGTGCAGATTGACAGGCATGAATATCCAAAGAAAGGAACAATTGTAGGAGCACACATTTTTTATTCATTTTCACAGTTATATCTAACAGTCCTCACAGTAGGATGTTCTTGAGCTGTAGTCACCAATTTACTATAAGAAAGTACACTTTAAGATAATTTTAAATATTGTATTCCATCAGTAATATTCTTCAGAATAAACAATGTATAGATCCAGTGAAGCACAAGAATTCAACTTCTTATAGTGTTATGTCTGTAAGACCAAATTGCAAATGAAATCCCCTGTTCAACTCTCACATGGAGTCTCCTTCAGAGGTTGTGTTCTTAAGTTCATTTGCAATATGAGTTAGCACCATCAATCTAAGAACAAGACTAGAATGGAAACCAGTAGCCCAGAGTAGAAATGTTGCCTTTTCCACAACCCCCTTCTCCCTCCCTCTTTGTTTCCTCTCTTCTGTCCCCTTTCCTTCAGACATCTCACCATGATGCAGACATAAGCAGAATAGGAGAGAGCTCTGCAGAAGCCCAGAAGTGGAAGCTTAATACTCTCTCTTTTATAATAGCCATCCATACATCCTGCTCACAGATATGAATGAATCCACATTTCATTTACACATATGTACTACATAGATCCACACAATTCACACAGCTGTAAAGAGCATTATTAAAAAAATGTGCAACCATGGAACAGTAAAATCTAGCAAGGTGACAAGTAAGTAAATAAAACAAAGTTAGGTGTTGAGTTTTTCTTCTTGTTGAGATAACCTCATCTCTCCAGTTCCTACTTCTACTTCCATTTCCATTTTCTGTAAGAACATACACAGAAATTTCCCTGATGTATGCTACAGCATTTAAATCAAACAACTGTTAACTGTCAAATGTTCCAGTTTCTTTGACATCAATTTATTTCAACTTTAGTTTAAAAGAAAAATAATGCAGTCCATCTCTGTCATCCTCTGATTGCATAAAACTCTACACAGTTACTTTATTTTCTCAAGAATGGCAGCATCTTTGTCTGTTGGTGAGAAGTTATTGCAGACTCTAGTGATAGCTTTTCATAGGATTCTCAAGATCTGCTCTTCCCTCAGTCATTGGGGCCAGAAGGTTAGGTGAGCTCTCTGGTGACATGGTTTTTGTTTTGTTTTGGGGGATCTTGTCAGCTCCATACATCATATAATTAATTAATTAACTAACTAAATAGTATAGCTTCTCAGCTATCATTTATAGACTTGGGCACTCAACATCTCCCATACTAATGAACTGGGTCAAAAGTATATAACTGGAAGTTAATCACAAATCTATAAAAGTGATTTCAGAATATTGACAACCATTTTTCAAAAGTGACATAGAATACATTGCTATTTACACATTTCAAATCCTATCAAAATAAATTTATCCTTAACCCCTTTTTAATTTCTTGTTGCAGATATTAATCTCTGACCTCACCTCATGTTGGTAACTGATTACATAGTTATTGCTCATGCTGGGTAACCTTTAAACAGATCAATAAGCAAACTCATGCCACAATTGTTTTAATGTACTGCCACTCCATTCTGAAAACTGCTAAAATAAATTCATTATTTATCAGGACTTTTCTCCAGAGTTAAGCATTCGGAGCTTCAATGCTAAGAGCAATGTCCTGGCCCAAATTTTTGTGCTTCTCCTGACTCTGCTGCTGTTTTGCAGCACAATTTCTTGTTGGATTTCAGCCATGTGTTGTGATAGTTTTAGGACATTTTTATAATTTTTTTAAAATATATATTTTACCTTAGCATTTAATAACACCTGACTGATCCTGGCTAATAGCAGAAACTAAGCAGTGTCAGTTCTGGTTGTCAGTGAATGGGCAACCACCTGGACTTTCCAGGGATTTAAGTTAAACAGGAAGGAACCACTTCTGTAAGATGCCAAGAAAACTGCATGGATGCAATCACCAGGAGTTGAACTGAAAGTGTCTTCACTTCTTTCTGATATTCTTCCACTTATCAGACTTCTGCCTCATGGCTATATAGCCTACTGTAACATCATCAGCCTCTCTAGATGACAAAAATAATGATTTAAACAGATACTGTTATTTCTTAAAAGATAGTCATCTATAGACCCCTTCTGTGTGAAAAACATAGTTCAGTGCTTGGTTTTGCCCTTTAAACAGCTGTACATAGGTTGGCATGGAGATGTGAGACAGAGAAGCATTTAGGCATGAACTGGAAAATCTGAGTTTGGGAATCTCCACGGAAACCTTATTAGGGAATGGCTACATAAAGCAAGCTTTTTCAATTTGTGAGGTTAAAGAAGATAAGAGGTGCTTGGAGCAAAGTTTAGGCACTTCATGCAAGTGACAGTATTAATCTAATTTATTTCTCATACCTTCAGTATGAAGATGCATTCAGTTTAGGCTGATTAATTTCTCAATACTGATAGCCAAGAAGATATTGCAAGGCATGGGCAAGCTGGCCACACCGTTTCTCTGAGGCCAAAGTGGTTTGATCATTGAGGCTCCCTTTCTCCAAGTCACCATCCAGCAGTTCCAATTACTGAAACAGAGTTCTCTACATAGACTTCCAAGGATTCCAGTAATTTACTCTATCTGCTGAAGCTTCTTCTGATTCAAACTGCTAGACAACAAACTGTGTTGTAGTATCTTTGCTTTTACTAGTGAAGAAAAAGCATTGCTACACAAAGGAGAATTTTATTTCAAACAAAGCATCCATTTGAAGCTTTGCATAGTTCTAATATTTGCTCACTAGCATTCCTAGTATTCTTCCCTTGTGTATTTCCTCAGAAATAAATCCCAGTGAAGCAACTATGCATAGCCTAAAAATACTATATCCCCAAGAGATCTTGCAATGAAATTTCCATTTTATATTATACTGTTTATGCCCAAATAGTTACATTTAATTGAAGCTAACTTACATAAGTATAGATAAGTTCAATGAAAAGTCTCGTGTTCATTTCAGCATTATTAATCTTGTTACAACAGAACAAAATGGCTACTCGTCTGGCAAGGGATTTGTTCCAAATGTGTTCACATCTATTCAAAACAAGCATGTGGAACTACTAACTAAGAAATCCTTGGTTAATCTCTTTTTTTTTAAGGTTTTTGGGTACTTCATCAAATTTCAAGTGTAAAGCAACAAAAATATAAGTTCCTTCTCTAATCCACTTAAATGAGAACTGAAAGATGAGATATCCGGGATTCCTCCTTCCATAGTTTGTTTTGTATTGAATACATATGGTGAACAGATAATATTTCCTGCATAAAAATATAACATATTAAGGAGTATCTCTTTAATAAAGCAATTTAAAATTAATAATATGCAGTTTTCTGGGGTGTGTGTGAAGTTACTCTATTTGACCAACGAATTATTCCAAGACTGACAAAATGAACAAAGTTGATTTATTAGTTATCAGAGTTTTATAGCATAAACATTTCAAAAGAGGGAGACACTGTTCCCTTTTTAAATAGGTGAAATATTTCTATTTCATTAAGACTCATAAAAGCACATAATGCAAGAGTTCTCAAAAATTGTAATCAGCAAAATTAAGGAGAAATTCCTCTGCACATAACAACACAACTACCAAGCACATTTGTTGTGGTTCATGTTATGACTGTGGTTGTCCAATTATGCAGAATTGCAGCTAAAGCCAGTAGTGTCTCTGTTCAGAGTCTTATGGAAGATGGCTTTCCATAAAGAAGAAAAACACAGGGGAAAATCTTAATTTGCCATTACATTTTCACCTCCTAATATTCTGAAAGTTGATCTTGATAACTGCTCACTGAAGACCTAGCCATCTATAACAAGATAGCAACATTTTAGCAATATCTTTTGTCATTATTGAGACTGCTTTCAGGATCACCTGGAGACCCTGAAATATTTTAAATGTAAGTCAACTTTTAAAAGATTATGTAGATCTCTGCTTATATCATTGATCTTATTCTTCCTGTTCAAAATCTTTTGTTCTTTCACATGTTGATCAGGAAAGCAAAGGGAGAGAAGCTTGGAGGTTCTTCTTCTTAGAAAAAGAAACTCTATATGATAGCAGGAAAGCCAATTAGAAATGTTAGCTATGGGTATCTTGCCTTCTAACTTTTTTCCGACAGTGGCTATTGTAGCATCAAGTAATTTATTTCACTCAGCATCCTTTCTTTTGCAGATCAGGCTTCTAGGATTAGTTCTGAGGAAACATGTTTCAAAAAAATAAAAATAACAAAAATCCTACAAGAATTCATAAAATAAGGTAGGAGCCACAGGAAACTGTTTAATCCTAATCCAAATAAATGGGACACCAATTTCTTGCTGACCATCCCTGGTCTATCAGATGGGGAAAAAAACTTTTTCAGAGAAAGTCAGGCAAAAATATTTCAGACTTCATACACAAACTCAGCTGGAATTTGGCATAGAGGTTTGGGAGGAGATTGTATGAATGGGTTATTCTGCAAGTCTTGAGATATTTTACTGGTATTCTTCAACTTACATCCCCAATTGAGACTGAAACTTCTGTTGCTAAACGGTGCAGTTAAGTGAGTCAAACCCAATTTTACAATTTTTTGCTGTGGTTGTTAAATGCATCACTATGATTGTTAAACAAATCCAGCTTTCCCCATTGACTTTGCTGGTCAGAGACCTCCCAGGAAGGTTGCAAATGGCAATCGTGCAGAATGCTGCAATTATTGTAAATACATACTGCTTGTCAAGCACCCAAATTTTGATTACATGACCCCAAGGTTTCTACAATGATCAGGATAAGGACTGGTATAAATCACTTTGTTAAATACCATCACAATACTTGTGATGCAGTATTAGTCATTGACTCTGGATTGCATTTGTCTGTCAGCTATCCAAAGAAAGTGGATCCTAAAGACAGAGGGAATTACCTTGAAGGAGGGGAGAAAAAGCTGCTACCAAGCCAATGGTCAGATAAAAGGGGCTTCAGCCCCAGTCAAGAATGTAGTGTTTGTAAACATCTTAGATAAACCCCTTTCTATTTTACATGAAGAGAAAGGGAGGGAGGGGGAAAACATATTCATACTTACAAGATTCTGTTAGTGTTGTTTCATAATAAAAACAGTGCTGGCCAACATGGCACTGGTTTCTTACTCTAGTCTAATTTGAAGGGCCGACATATCCTTCTCATAATCTGAGGATTTCAGTTAAGGATGAGGAAGTAAGGATGGCTCCATACTTTTCCTACTTGCCTTGTGTGAGCCAAATTATGTCATTGCGACAGTATCATAATTCAAGCTTCCTAATGATATCACGTTGCACTGTGCATCAGGAGCTCACTGAAACAGATTTCCTCTGGTAGAGTAACTCTAGCTTATTTCAGATGCCCTATATGATGCCTTGGTAACAAAGGTGCAGGGTAGTCAAAACAATCATGTTTCATGTACTCCAACTGTCAGTATAGCTCTGCTGATTTCACCATTTTGCATTTTTCCTCTCTGGGCATTTGCAAACATAGCTCTTGCTTCTGATGACATGAAGGTAGTGTAGAGCCTTGAGGAAACCTCGTGAACCAGAATGGTAGGGACAGTAGTCTGGACTAAGCTGTTGGAACCTAAGGTTGTCCATGTTGTTCTAAATCCATAAAACCTTTGCCAATATAACTGGGAATATTATTCAGACAGTTATAAAAAAGGGACAGATGCAAAGCTCTTCAAAACACGTAAAGCCTCTTCCCTAATATAATTTACTTAAGCATAAAGATGCCCTTAATGGCTTTCTTAAAATGGCAAATTGTTTCCTTAGTGCACCAAGATTATGCAAAAAAGTTTCACCAGATGTAAGCCAACATACAAGTGCTTCTATACTCCTATAAAATCTAGGGTACAAGAGGCCAGCCTTTCAATTCTGTTCTGATTTCTCTTTCCACTTGTGGGAAGTTCAAATTAAAGCGCTAACTAAAAGGAGACAGCTCTGCGGTGACCATGGAACTTGGCAGGAGACAGAACGGGTGATTCAACAGGAGGACTAAGTGCTTGCTGCAAACATCAATTTGGCTTCTAATAAAGGTGAAAGCTTTTAAAAACAACTAAGAAACAGGTAACTGTAGGTGGTATGGAAAAAAGAACATCTGATATACTTTCATGTCCTTATGTAACATTCTGGGCCTGGCTTTGATTTCTAATGTATTCCTCCAGCAATAAAACTCTTTTCATCCAACAGCACATGTTGCTGAAGCTTGGAGGGCCTTTAGCTACTATTATAGTAAAAAATTTAAAATATTTCCTAATCAGTATACTGAAGCTTTCTTCAGTTTGTAAAGATAAAAATGTTTTCCTTTCATACAATCCCTTAAAAGGCAGGTTGGCATTGTTTGAATATTCTGTGCCTAGTACAGAAGAAAGCCAGCTTGATGTGGAGGTACCGAGCTAGAGACTTGGAGACTGGGAGTTCTAGTCCTGCCTTAGGCATGAAGCCAGTTGGGTGACCTTGGGCCGGTCGCTCTCTCGCAGACCTAGGAAGAAAGCAATGGTAAGCCTCTTCAAAATCTTGCCAAGAGAACTACAGGAACTAGTTCAGGCAGTTGCCAAGAATCAACAGTGATTTGGAAGTACCCTCAAAAAGTGCACAGAATGCTTTCAAGATTAAACTCAGATTCTTAATGAAGACATTTTAACCTTTTTAGGCTTGTAACATGGGCTGGCTAGATTCCATTTCTTTCAAAATGGGCAAAAAGGGCTAAGCAGCAAAAAAGACTGCCAAACGTAAGGACTGCCAAAAAGACTGGGATGGTGACTTAAATGGATTTCAATACAGAGACCAAAAAATGATCGCATTCTCTAGAAACTGTTTTGTGGTATACTTTATCTGTTGGGGTTCTCAAACCTTTTAAATCTGTATGGCAGCTGTCTGTCTTGCCTTTTTTTCCTTCATCTTTCTCATAGGTGATACGAACCCCTCACCCCAAAGCCATCTTCATATTATCAACTATTACTTTTAAAATGGTCCCATGAGAAGACTGTTTTTGCCCCTCTAATGGGCAAGGGAAGTAAATAAGTAAGTAAATAAATAAATGGGCATGGGAAACTTGGTAGGTTGTGGGAACCTACTAAAATATGCCTGTGACAAAGATAGGTGTTGGCTGGCACATGCCACATTCATATTTCCTTTCTTTCAGAGATATATACTCAAATTAATTTTGAAAGGTAAACTGATTCATTTTTACACTGAAAAAGTCACTTCACATAATTTCTTTTTATTAAATGTATGAATGATCTGAGTAATATTTTTTCCTCTATTCCTTCCACAGTAAAATTAACTAACTGATGAAATCCATAAATCATACCTGCGCTAAGTAACCAAAGGTTCTAATTAATAAAAATATGGAACAATTGCTTGCAAAATGCAAAATGTCTTTTCCACTGTACACAATAAGCTGAATCTGCCTTTTCTTCAGAATTAAAGAAACAGAGCAACAGCACAAGGAGCCTTGTTCTCCATAGGTTTGAGTCCCTGAAGCTTTTTAAAAAAAAAATAAATTGAACATGGCTGTCACTTTCGTCATTTCTTCATAATCAAAATGAATATTTAATTAAAAGTTGGGGGGTTGAGAACAAACAGACTGGATGCCTCAATAGCATGTATGTAATCCTGGGAAGGGGAAGGGAAACATTGCTGAGGCAATTGCATCCTAGGAAAGCAATTGCCCCACGTTGCAAAATATGTTGTATGCTGATTTTGCTTTGTTTGTTTGTTTCCTGAGAAACAAATATTCTCCCAAAAGAACCTGAAAGAAGTCAATTGATGTCTTTTTTTGATAATGATTTGGCTGTTCATTTGTATTTCTAAAGTTTTAGAAACAACTTCCTATTTGTTCCCCCACTTATAATCACCAATCCTAATCCCATTTTTTTACTAAATTTCAGCTACAGACTATTATTTAAAAAAGACTAAGCAGTTTAAATCCCTTGCATTTTGTCTTTAAGGAAACAAGATGATTGTTCTTAACTTTCTCAAAAATGTAAGGTCTTGAGATTTATTTTTCACGTAAAGAGTACAAGGCAAAATAAAAAATATACCTCCTAAAAAGCATATAACCTTTTCATTTAAAAAAAAAATTATATGTATATATTGTACATGCATGTGTAAAATAAAAATTTCAGTGCTGTTGGCATACTACCTAATGATCAAAGGAGTGAAGCTACTGAGAGTATTTTCATAAGTGAGATCCCAAAGAGCTAAGTTCTCATTGAGAAATTTTCTCAACTTTTCTACCATAGAATCCCACATCCCAGGCAATTGGTCCTTCTTCAACTTCCTTTTAAAACTGGGGGAACAGCTCTTTTATGGTCAACAGCTGTCTATACAATTTTAAAATATATTTTGATCTTTGAGAAGATCACAGAAAATTTGGCTGGTGATGTAAGATGTTCCATCCACTTTAGGGACATGAGGAATGTTAAAAATCAAATTAAGTTTCCAGATATTTAAGGAATCCATTTCACCCTTGTTTTATTATTTTTTTTAAAATGAGGGGAAATCAGTGGTTTTGCCACTGAGGTCTTCTTTTGTTAATGGGGATGTACACAAGTGTTACAAAACTGCTGTGGGGGCATGAAACTTGCTAGCCATGAGTTGTCCATTCAGAAAGAAGCAGCCTTTGAAGTCGTAGAGTTCATATAACACATTTAGGCAGAATTATATTAGACACTGTTTACATTAGAGATCTCATGCTTATGCTTTACTAAGCCGTAAACTGATTTAATAGTGCTTTAAGAAAAACTCCTGAACTCCAATGCAAAGAACTCTATGCTTTGTGAAAGTTGGGTGGTCAAGAAGACTTAATCAAAATGTAAAAGAGCAATTATTTTCATTTTCTATGCCAAGCTTCTTGATATTCCTTTTACTTTGTTCTCTTAGACAGATGTTCCAGAATATCAACTGAAGAATCCTAATGATCAACCTCCCAATCAAATGGAATTTTGGTTCAGGAGTGTTAAGCACTTCAAAAACTTCACAGAAGCAGTATCAACAGGTACAGCTGTCTTTTAGCAAAGGGTCTTTGATTTAATAGTGTTCAGTTTGATAAATCCTTTCAATGCACAGTAGGAATGTCATGAAAGCTTTATCCCAATATTAAAGGTTAGAGATATTTAATCAGCACTTTTATCTTAGATGAAAATGAATAAAAGCAGTATCATGAATGCTAATGTCCTATCTGATTTATTTTTTAGCAAATCCAGCCTTGGGCCAAGACAGTCAATTCTGTTTCTCTACTGTATAGGGTTTGGATTTTCTGCAGTTACGTATACAGGCATTGTCTTTTCTACAGTTTGCATGTCACTTTAGTCCTACACTCTAGGCAGCTTACAGTACAAAATATAACACAGTTGCAGCAGTGGCAAAATCAACAGTATATATACATAATAGATGTTTAAATTTAAGCAAGAATGACTTTGATATATACCATATATCATGCAGCATGGCAAATAAAACACTCAAATGTGTGTTTTCTAAAGTTATGTTAAAATACTATAAATCAGTTGGAGAACAAAGAAGGGAGAAGTCAAATACTTACCTATATTATTTTTAGTAGATTTTTTTTTCCTTTTCTTCTTTTTCTTCTTTTTCCTCTTTTATTATGTATGAATAACTTAAAACTTATAAATAATATAGTGGAGGTTTTGGCAGAAAGCTCAAAGATTTAAACTTTTTATATTGTTAAAACTACTCAATGCATTTTATTTGGGGTGGTTTATCTTTTATTAACGTTACATTGAGCATACAATATAACTTCAGTGATTTTCCTTGGGTCCAGTTACTGCTATTATTTCTTTGAAACAACCTCTTTGTTTTAAGAGTTTATTTGAATTTGGTAGCTTGGTAACCTGAAGTTATTTTTGTACAATACAGCCTGTCAGTTGTTTAATCTCATATGTGTTTTGTTGTAGCTGTTCAGTCGCGCAGTCTGTCTGACTCTTCGCAACTCCATTGACCGCAGTATGCCAGGCCTCCCTGTCATGCACTGCCTCCTGGAGTCTTCCCAAGCCCACACCCATCACACTGACTATGCTATCTATCCATCTCATCCTCTGCCG
>JANHZU010002127.1:109281-122937 GCA_032468055.1 Acrochordus granulatus | reverse complement strand
CCTTTGAATTGTGGTGCTGGAGAAGACTCTTGAGGGTCCCTTGGACAGCAAGGAGATCAAACCAGTCAATCCTATAGCAAATCAACCCTGATTGCTCATTGGAGGAAGAGATACTGAAGCTGAAGCTCAAATATTTTGGCCACCTAATGTGAGGAGAAGACTCATTAGAAAAGACTGTGATGCTGGGAAAGATTGAGGGCAAAAGGAGAAGGGGATGGCAGTTGATGAAATGGTTAGATAGCATAGTCAGTGTGATGGGTTTGAGCAGACTCAGGGAGGCAGTGCAGGATAGGGAGTTGCAAAAAGTTGGACATGACTGTGTGACTGAACAACATTGTTACAATTAAAACATTGGCTTCACTAGTCCTTGCTCAGGATGGATCTCACTCTGAGGAAACTTGCACCGCGGATATGAACACTTCAACCTGCAACACAAAGCAATCTTGCTGAGACATCAGATGTGCATCCTTTAGCTGCATGCGCTATTGCTGGCATGTAATGTATGCATTGGAAATATATGAAAATTGGTTTCCTGGTCTTTTTGCCATCAGGAAGCTTGTCATTTACAGAATAATAATTATTTTAAAAGCTTCACTCTGGTGCTTTAGGAGGAAGATCTGAAACTAGTAAGTCCCAATTCTCCTTTCTGTGGTGCTTTAGCACCTTCTCTTGGCTTCCTCCTTACTAGCATGCTGGATCAGTTTTGATCTGAGACTGCCAAAGCATGGAGTCCCCAACAGGACTCTGCTTTCAAAACATAATGCAAGTGTAATCTTATTAAAAACAAATCAACAAGTTATTACAGCAAATGACTGCTGCTGCTTTAAATTGCAAAAGCACGGCAGAGTGAGGTCAGGATCAAGAGCATTACTGCTGATAGATAATTTTCTTGTAATATGGAGTGAAGGAAACATTCTCTGCCCAAGCTAGATGAGTGGGAAAGCATCAGCAGAATAGCATACCAAATGAATCTGCAACAGATGTGGATTTTGAATCTGAGCTCCCTGTTAAGCAAATTCCTCCCAATGCTCCATCTGGAGTGGGGATAATAATATTTGCCTATTTTGTGGATTCTGAAAAGGTGTCTTGCTATGATGAATGAGAAATGCTTGGATCATTTCATCTAAATAGCCATGATTGAAATCATTATTTCCCAGATTCAGAGAGTGCTTGCTTTCCTATTTCCTTCAGTTTAATATGACAGCTCTTGCATCTCTTGAATGATTAGCCTGAGTGGGTGAAACTGTGAATTTGCTGCACATGCACTACAGCTATGCATGCTTTGAGAATGACTGGGACCCTGCCCAAACACAACATCTCTATTCTTCTGTTGGCATGAGGATACCAAACAAGCTCTTTTTAAAAGAGCTTTCTTTATAAAGAGCTGCTTTAACCATCAGTAGAGAGGTGCTGAGCTTGGGAAAGATTGAATCACTTCTGAATCATTGTTAAAGTTTGTTTAAGATGTGTGGATTCATAGCTGGCTGAGGAATTCTGGGAGTTCAAGTCTATACATGTTAAAGTTGTCAAGGTTGGACATCCCTGGTATAGCCCCTAACATTTAGATAGTCTCTCATACATGATCAATAAATCAGAGTTTGTTTATGTTTTTTTGTGTCTTTGAATCTGTGTTGACTCCTGGCAATTATTTGGACAAATCCCTGAAGTTTTCTTGGCAAAGTTTTTCAGAAGTGGTTTTCCATTGCCTCTTTCCTAGAGATGAAAGACATTGTCCCAAGTTACCCAGTTGGCTTTTTGTGTCTAAGATGGGACTAGAACTCGTAGTCTCCTGGTTTCTAGATTAGTGCCTTAACCACTACACCAAATCAGCTTTTCCAAAAGAATAAATAGCATCACAACTAATACAGGCTGTGAAATGCTGACCTTATTCTTATTCAGAAAGGATCTTCTCAGAATAATTTTGTGAAGGATTCTTCTCAAAGAGCTGGATGCTGGGATTTTATAGAATTAAGGAAAGGATGAAAGTCTGAAGAAAAGGACATATGGGTAAAAATTCCATTATAAGTGAATGCAAATATGGTCAATCTGTACATCATGTCCCTGCAGTTTTCTTGGCAAAGTATTTCAGAAATGGTTTGTCAGTCCCTCTTCCTAGGCTGGTTTTGTGTCTAAAGCAGGACTAGAACTCACACTCTCCTAGTTTTTAGCCTGATGCCCAAACCATCACATCAGAATTACCAGCAAGCAATACATATGACTGAATTGTTTGCAAAATATTTATAATTTGTTGAAGGAAAAAAATACATTTACATCAGCCTTCTCTGTTGCTCAGAAAAGATTTCAGCTAAGCTCTGATGTTATGGAGCTGTCTTTGAGATATTACAAGCTTTTATTCCAAGAAATTCACAGTAGCCATGTTGAATACAGGATAGAAATTCATGATAAAATTCTTGGTTTCATGGAGACTTGATATGGACCTTGATATACAGCATTGACCAGTTTTTATTTTTTTTAATTTAGCTGTAGTTTTTAACACATTTGAGTATTACATGGCTAATGTGTTTATATACTTTGATAAATAAATGCATAAAAAACAATTTGGTGCATTAATGAGTTTGTTGGCAAATGTTCATGATATTATAAAGGATTAATATTAGGTATCAATTATAAAATTATAGCAAAAAAATTTGAAACAGAAAGATAAATATCCTTACAATTTCAGATTGAGTCAATTATTTTTCATTGTCTGATAAAAACAAAACATTTTAAGAATAACATTTGAGAGAACTGAAAAAGTGCATTAGTGCCTAATAACTGATTGTAGCAAAAACAAGAATAGCATAAGTATTTTGTTCAAATGTTCAGTGTCACTTTAAATGAACCAGTCTGTTGCTCCATCTCCAAATAATTATTCCCTAAACAAGATTTATGCTGTATATTGTTAAAAAGCTTTAAAGAGAGATAATCTAAGCTATTTTCTTCATTATATGAGGACAGAATGCTGAATATTTTGAAGAGCAATTTAAAAAAGAAAAATTCTAACTTGATCTCAGAAATGAATATCCTACGTTCACAATTTTTAGGAATCTCACATGCAGCCTTTGCAATACAAAAATGAACATTTAAAAGATATAATTTATTAAAAAGTAACTGAATCATAAAGCAATGTCTCTCTACTTTGAGTTTTGAAAAATATTTTTTTCATTTTGAAAGAGATTGCCAGAGGCATTATAATAAATTTTATATCTGCCATTTTTTCCAAGTGTCCAAATCATGTGCACATCCAAAGAACCACAAGCTAATGTCACAGCCTCAAGTATTATGGATAAATGCCAAATGGTACATCTGAGTTTGTATAATTGAAAATGCAGCCTATCCCATGCTATCACATTTCATGTTTTTACACACAGCTTGACATTTCCTATCTACATTTGAGATGGGATACAAAACACATGAAAAAGACAATTTTAATTGCAGGAGCCCAATAAATTGTTTGCTTTTTGAGACATTTGTAATTATGACTGCACATCTAAGTTTTTTGTCTGTTCCACAAAAAAAATCCAATTTTTTATCTCATTATAGAACCTTCATATTCATATTCATATTCCAGACTCCTGATTTCTAAGGCAATTACTGCAAAAATAAAAACTCGGGAGTATGGTAAAACTTCCAGTCCAAGCATCAAATTCATTTATTCAAAACCTACCATTTTTGTCAATGAGCAACAATTCTGAAGAAATATTGGCAGTGTAGTGGATTTCTGTTAGGACAGTAACATATCAGCCGAAGTAATTATTACTATGGAAAAAAGAGCTATTCCTGTTTTAGATTTGCAGATCAGATGTGGTACAATGGCAACCATTGCCCTCCCAAACTAATAATTGGTTACGAGTTGGAGAAAAGGATTTCAGAGATGCAAGGAAAGAACAGTCTGAGAAACAGAAGGTAATTCTGATATCCCAGAAATCTCTATCAGGAAAGATATGAAGATTCTATGAAAGAATCTTGTTTACACTGATGGAAAATAAAAAAAATCTGCTTTCATTAAGTTCCCCCTACCTCTAAATTGATGAAACAGAGGAAATAATTAGTGTCTGCTTATCCCTTTCTGCTTTTAGATGTGAGAAAGTTGTATACCAAACTTGAAACTGAGGCAGAGGCTGAATTATTTTTTTAAAAAGAAAAGAGAAGAAAGCAAAAGTCTGTGGGTAGGGTAAAGCAAGTTAACTGCTGTAGGCTTAGAGCTCATGATCTGAGATGGGATCTGGCTGAGATTAATCACTTGGAAGGATAATGTACTCTCTACATGATTAATGGGAAAACTGGAAACTTCCATACAGCATTGCTTCTATTTCCACATCCCACTAAAGCACCAATGGCTCAGGATGATTTACATTAAACCATTTAAATATATCAAAATTGAGTAATAGTTTTTTTTAGAAAACCTCACTTGAAACTTGTTTACCCTCCAGCTGGCCAATAGGAGGTCTTCAAAAATTTATTCAGTCACTGCTCTGCCTAGACTTCTGATGGTCCTAGCACAAGTATAACTTTGGGAAGGATGACAAGAAATATGTCTCCCAGGGTATGCCAGAAGAGACCCAGGTCTCAGCCCTGTTCATTGCCAGCCAAATGGTGTCATCATCAGCCTGCTATCATCAGTTGTAGAGAAGAGGAATGGATGGTAAGTAAATTAGTCAGGTTTGCAGTGACTGCTGTAGCCTGGAGACAGATATGACAGGATGATACATAATCCTTAACATCACAACTCACCCTTGATCACTTGAACTGAGTACCAGATGCAACATTTTAAAGAGGTGGCAATTGGTCCTGCAATTGGTCTTATTGTTATGGAAAGGCTGCAAAACCTCATCCATTTGAGCTCTAACCTATTGGTCTTGTTGCTGAAATCTTAATTGATCCAATAGATCTACTACTTACCACCCTACCTCCAGCCTTTTAGGAATGTTTTCTTTTTCTGAAGGAGGGGGCAAAATTGTTTGGCTTCAAGATTGTATGGAGTGAGAGGTTGAAATATTATATTTTGGCTTGCAAGACATCAGGCAATTTCTGAATATATAGATGAGGAAACAATTGATCAACCACAATTTTGCTCTTGGTTCCCTGGCTATTTTGGCCAAGCTCCCCCACATGGACACTCCCCTTTTACCAGGTGGCCCCCCAATCCTGAAGATAAGCTGTTAGTATTTGTTTCAACAATGGATTTAATGTGGGAGAATCTTGAAAGAACTGTAAACCCACAGTCCAGACTAGCCCATGAAGCAGCAGGTCAATAGATGGGAGAGCAGCATGGTCATGATAGCTGGTTCCCTGGGGTGGATGATCTAGAGCTCTTTCATACCGCCCCAGTGAAAGTCTGTTGTCAAACTGTGCAGTTCTTTTTGCTCTTTTGTGCCTTCTAGGGAGTAGACTACAGAGCAGTAGATGGCGGATCTGTTCTTGCTTTTTCCTGAAGGAAAAGAAAGAATGCTATCAGAGGAGAGTGTCCAGAACTCAAGGGGAAGGTATTCACAATCATTGAATATTTCAGAATTCAGTACCTTTTAATTTGAGGAGAAATACAATGGAACCCTGGATTGCAAGTAACACTTTACGAGTGCCTTGTTAGATGAGCAAATTTTTTTTATAAAATTTAACTTGGTTAACAAGTGAACACTTGCAAAATGAGCATGCGCAATGAGCTTGCATGGGAAATCTCATGGAACTACTCATCCTCAGTCAGTGTGTATCTCTTGTTCAGGCAGTATCTGCCCGAGTGTAGTGTTTACGCTACTATGTACAGTATATTTTATGCTATTACGTGTTTATGTGTATTGTAACTACGTTTGTGTGCATAAAGCCCCATGGAAAAAAAAGTGTGAAAAGGAAGGTAGTAAGAGGAAGAAGATGATTATGGTAGAAGTTAAAAAGGACATCATCAAGAAACACATACAAGGTGTGCACTTGGCTGACCTTGCAAGATTTTATAGCAAATCTACATCACTAATTTGCACCATTTTGAAAAAGAAGAAATAAGGGGCTAGATGCAGCAAATGGAGTCAAAGAATAACAAAGCACCGGCCATGTGTTCTGGAAGATGTAGAAAGGTTGCTTCTCACGTGGATAAACAAGCAATTAGTAAGTGATGCCATGACTGAGAACATTATCTGAGAGAAGGCAAGGGCATTGTATGCTGATCTTATAACAAAGTCGTCAAGCACGTCAACAGAAGAAGCTTTCAAGGTGAGCTGGGGATAGTTAAATAATTTTAAGAGGCGAAGTGGCATCCATAGCATTCTGAGGCATGGAGAGGCAGCAAGTTCGGATGCTAGGGGAGCAGAGGTGTTCATTGCAGAGTTTGGGAATCTTGGGATTTCTAAGGGTTATCTGCCACAGCAAGTTTTTAGTTGTGATGAGACGGGACTCTTCTGGAAAAAGATGCCGAAGAGGACCTACATTACAGCAGAAGAGACTACAATGCCCGGTCACAAACCCATGAAAGACTGTCTCACCTTCTTGTTCTGTGCTAATGCAAGTGGGGATTTGAAGATAAAGTCCCGGATCCATGAGCCTTCAAGAAAAGTAAGGTGCAGAAGAGCCAGTTAACTGTGATGTGGAGGTCCAGTAGCAAGGCCTGGGTCATTTGTATTTTGTTCGTTGAATGGATCAACACGGTCTTCAGTCCTACAGTGAGGCAATATCTCTTAGAAAGGAATCTACTACTCAAAGTCTTGCTGGTTATGGACAATATTCCTGCCCATCCTACAGGCCTTGAAGATGACTTATTGGAGGAGTTCAAGTTTATCAAGGTCAAATTCCTTCCTCCCAACACCACTCCACTACTCCAGTCCACGGATCAGCAGGTCATCTTGAACTTTAAAAAACTTTATACGAAGCAGTATTTCAGTGATGCTTCGAGGTGAGCCAAAGAACTAACCTTACCCTCCAAAAGTTTTGGAAGGATAATTTCAATATTGTGGGCTGCCTCAAGAACATCAATAAAGCCTGGGAAGGAGTCACCAAAAGAACCCTCAATTCTGCTTGGAAAAAAACTGTGGCCTGACTGCGTTCTTGAATGTGACCTTGAGGGGGTTGCTCCCAAAAAGGAACCAGTTGTCCATGAAATCATGTCTTTGGGAAAGAGCATGGGACTGAAGGTGGATGCGAACAACATTTAAGAGCTGGTGGAGGAATATAGACAGGAGCTGACTATGGATGAACTGATTGATCTACATCTTGAGCAATGGCAAGAGGTTGTGGAGGAGATCTTATCTGAGGAAGAGGAACAGTTGGAAGGATCCCTCACTTCAAATGATATTAGGGAGGTGTACAAAATGTGGGAAACAGTGCAAAATTTTGTAGAACAGCACCACCTGAATAAGGCTGTAGCAGTGCAAATGACAAATCTGTTTAATTTTTTCAAATGGAGGTAAAAGTAAGTGTCATTAGATAGGTTCCTTGTTAAATACAATTGAAAGGAAAGATATTCCAGTGAGTCAAAAGATGACAGTGAATCTAAAAAGCGTAAATTAACTGAAACCAGTAGTGTTAGTGAAAGTCATTCAAGAGAAAGAACTCCTGAGATTCAAGTTGCAGATGTTCTCATGGAAGGAGATTCTCTTTCCAAGCAATAACCTTCCTCTTCCTCTCCTCCCTCTTGTCTCCCTCATGCCAGCCAGGACTCTTTTCAAAGTTAAAGTGCTGCTTAATTCGTTTTATTTTTACTTTATATTGTGGATTAATAATTGTTATTTGTTTCAGATATTAGGGACAATAATTTGTACATAAAATACCATTGAAAAATATTTTTATATGAATATCTTTGGGTATGTGGAACGGATCATCCGACTTTACATTATTTCCTATGGGAAAATTCACTTTGCAATATGAGTGTTTTGGATTAAGAACACTTTTCCAGAACAAATTATGCTCACAATCCAAGGTTCCATTGTATGTTGAGAAAAACCTGTTTGGAATTCTCCAGCTCATGTCTATTTTACAGAGTATAAACAAACAAAACAACCAACAAGCACATTAATAGTATTTAGAGAAATAAGCTTAACATCCAAAAGATAAGTTATGTCTTTTGAGGAAATTATATGATATGTTAGAAAAACTGCCTCCTGAGCTCTGTTTTCATGGTGAGGGAAAAGAGAAAAAGATTGAAAAGGAAAGTCTAAAAGTATCCATCTTCCTATCATGAGAAAAACAGAGCAAAAAGAGGAACAAAGAATGAGAGAATTTCTAGCTAGCTCTATTCCTAACACCTGTAAAAATCAATAAGATAACAAATAGAAAGGAATGATAAATAAATTATACTGAAATACATCATGGTTTTTCTCATTCTTAAAGCTCCTAGGAAACTGCATTGACCTGTTTTGCCCATGCAGCAAAAGGAAATAACAATTTTGAGCAGGTAAAGTACACTAATTAACTACCTACTTTTGCATTAGCTCCAATTAATCTGTATTAACTGAGAAGAATCATCCATACTGTTTCATTTCACTTCTATCTAAATTGTTTTTCCATTTGCTAGAACATGCATGTCTCTTCATGTAATGAAGCACTTTCACTCTCAGATTCTACATATGTAATTTTACTGCAGAACTTTGCAGCTTCAGTCCATGGCAGGTTTATTATTTTTTTATTTACTTACTTACTTGAAAAAAAATATATAGGGCTGCTCAACTCACTTATGGTGACCCCAGGCAACTTATAGAAGTAAAACCCCAAATACAAAACCCAATAAACCTCCATCCCCTGGCAACAACAATCAAACACACCACTTGATTGGCTCCATATCATCCCGCTGGCAAAACCATGTCCTCAAAGCCTTTCAGAAGAATATCAAGGCACTGATTTTATCTCCACATGGAGGATGTTCCATGGGGAGGGAATCACCATGGAGGCCATTCTTCTTGGTCCAAATAGATGGACTTTCTGAAGAGAGGGGACCCATAATACCGTGTGTTAAGTAGACTAGACCTCGGTGGCGGGTAGGAATATGGCTAGTGCTTGATTGTGTTAGATTTTCATTCACTGATTCCCTTTTCAAACAGGGATAATATTTCAAGGCAACTGTATAAGCTTCTTGTATAGTGGAAGTCGCAATTATGTTATTGGACCGGTATAAATAAAACACTTATTTTATTTACCTCCCTCCTTATTTACATGTTGAAACTCATAGTCACAGAAAGCTACAGATAATGCAAAAGAGAAAAATCTCACTGAAGTTGAATGTAGATGCTTTTGTTCCTTACTGTGATTCTCTCAAAAATATTTAGACAAAGAAGATGAACAGAAAATCTTACAAGCAAAAAGCTGACCTTTCATCACAGAAAGAAATACTACTAAAAATATTAGCAGTATTACTAATATTAAGAAATAAATATTACTAAAATAAGGACACTTATTATTTTTAATAAAAATAATATACAATTGAAGAATTACATTAATTTATATCAAACAATTAATTTATATTATATACACATTATAATATATAATGAATGGTATAATTACCATTTAATTAATGTTTATATTCACTTCAGTATCCCTGCCAAGAAAACCTCATGGACAGCAACCAAAGACTAAAAGACAAGATGCCAGAAGATGAGCCTCTCAGATTGGAAAGAATTACAAGTAGCTCAGGAAAGAGTGAAATGGTTGAGCCAAAGCCAAAAGGAAGCTCAGTTGTGGATTTGACTGGAGGTGGAAGGGAAGTCCAGTATTGTAAAGAACAATATTGCATAGGAACCTGAAACATAATATCTGTGAATCAAGGTAAGGCAGAAGTGGTCAGACATGAGATAGCAAGATTGAACATCGACATCTTGGGAATCAGTGAACTGAAATGGACAGGAATGGGCAAATTTAATTCAGATGATTACTATACTATTGTGGACAAGAATCCCTGAGAAGAAACGGAGTAGCCATTATTGTCAATAAAAGAATGAGAAAAGCAGTACTAGTATACAGTCCCAAAAATGACAGAATGATCTCAGTTCGAATCCAAGGCAAACTATTCAACATTACAGTAAACCAAGTCTATGCCCCAACCACTGGTGCTGAAGAGGCTGAAGTTGACTGGTTCTATGAAGGCCTACAACACTTTTCCAAGAACCCAAGAAGTGACTCTACACATGGACATCACCAGATGGTCAACACCAAAATCAGACTGATTGTATTTTTTTGCAGCCAAAGATGGAGAAGCTCTACAGTCAGTAAAACAAGACCTGGAGCTGATTGTGGCTCAGATCATGAGCTTCTTATTACAAAATTCAGGCTTAAATTGTAGAAAGTAGGGAAAACCTCAAAGTCATTCAGGTATGACCTCAATGATACCCCTTATTGATATACAGTGAAGATGAGGAATAGATTTAAGGATTAGATCTGACAGACAGAGTGTCTGAAGAACTATGGATGGAAGTGCATAACATTGTACAAGTTGTAGCTATCAAAACCATCCCAAAGAAAAATAAATTCAAGAAAACAAAGTGGCTTTCTAACGAGGCTTTACAAATAGCTGAGGAAAGAAGGAAAGTGAAAGATAAGGGAGAAAGGGAAAGCTAAACCCAACTGAATGAAGATTTCCACAGAATAGCAAGAAGAGATAAGAAGGCCTTCTTAAATGAACCATGCAAAAAAAAAATAGAGGAAAACAATTGACTGGAAAAGACTAGAGATCTTTTAAAAAAATTGGAAATATCAAGGGTTATGCAAAAAGGTTACATAACCGTTACGTATCGGTTGGGCAAAGATGAGCATGACAAAGGACAAAAGTGGTAGGGAACTAACAAAACCAGAAAAGATTCAGAAGAGGTGGCAAAAATATACAGAAGACCTACACAGGAAAGATCTAAATGTCCCTGATAACCCCGATAGTGAGGTCGTTGACCTGGAGCCAGACATCCTGGCATGTGAAGTCAACTGGGCTTTAGAAAACATTACTAACAACAAAGCTTGTAGAGGTGATGATATTCCAGCTGAACTATTTAACATCCTAAAAGATGATGCTGTGAAAGTGCTGCAGTCAATATCCCTGCAAATTTGGAAAACTCAACAGTGGTCACAAGATTGGAAAATGTCAGAAGGGCAATGCCAAAGAATGTTCATTCATTCATTTCATACACTAGCAAGGTTATGCTCAAATACTACAAGCTAGGCTTCAGCGATATGTGAACCAAGAACTACCAGATGTACATGCTGGGTTTTGAAGAGGCAGAGGAACAAGAAATCAAATTGCCAACATTCTCTTGGTCATGGAACAAGCAATGGAATTCCAGAAAAACATTCACTTCTACTCATTGACTATGCTAAAGCTTTTGATTGTGTAGATCACAACAAAGTGTGGCAAATGACCACCTTACTATCTCCTGAGAAACTTGTATGCTAGTCAAGAAACAAGTTAGAACCAGACATAGAACAATGGATTGGTTCAAAATTGGGAAAGGAGACTACAGCCATGAAATTAAAAGACGCTTGCTCCTTGAGAGGGAATCTATGGCTAACCTAGATAGCATATTAAAAGCAGGGACATCACCTTGCCGACAAAGGTCTGTATAGTCAAGGCTATGGTTTTCCCAGTAGTAGTATATGGCTGTGACAGTTAGACGTAAAGAAGGCTGAGCGTCTAAGAATTGATGCCTTTGAATTGTGGTGCTGGAGAAGACTCTTGAGAGTCCCTTGGACTTCAAAGAGATCAAACCAATCAATTCTAAAGGAAATCAGTGATACTGAAGTTGAAACTCAAATAGATTGGTCACACAATGTGAAGAGAGGACTCATTAGAAAAGACTGTGATGATGGGAAAGATTGAAGGCAAAAGGAATATGGGACAGCAGAGATTGAGATGGTTAGATAGCATAGTAAGTGTGATGGGTGTGGGTTTGGGTGGACTCTAGAAGGCAAGGTGTGCTTAAGGCCTGGTGTGCTGCAGTCTGTAGGATCGTCATGACTGTGCAACTGAACAAGAAATAGCTGCTCATGCAATGTAATCCTAGATAGTTCACAAACAACAGTTACAATTATAAAAAAAACTTTTTAATGTTATAAATCCAATGTAGAATCTCTGAGTACTGCCAGTCACAACACATCCACAAAGAACTTTTCTGGGCTCCAACCTCACACTACCCCATTGCTTGAGGGAAACTCCAGATCTCCAAAGCTTTTTGGAAGGTTAGGAGGGTAGGGGCCTGGAGGGTCTCAGGGGGACACTGCAACCACTGTATCCCCAAGATAATGGGCACTTGCAAGTAAGCATTTAAGTATAATGGTTTAAGTTCTATATGATCATGGATTGTGAGTTGCAATGGGCATCGGCATTGCAAATTCTGTCCTGCTCTCAGTGGCTGCCCATCTATTGTCTCTATTTTTATTGGTCTTTCAAGAATTTGGATTGGCAACCTTAATCTCTGTACTGTGACTATATCTGTGAAATTAGTGGTTTTACCTGAATCCACAAGGGCAGAGAGTTCTACTCTTTGGCCTAAATCTAAAGAGAGTAAGAAGAACAATAAAGCATGTTTGGCTGCTGTTGGCCTCACAGAACAAGAATGGATGCAATTGGTGCACAATGTGAAGTTATGCAAAGCTCCCCTCCTCCAGCCATGATACCATTGCTCCCAGAGCAGGAAAAAAATCCAGGAGGAGGACTAATTTCATAGATGTAATCACAGTACAAAGTTTAAAGACTTGTCTTCTGATTATGGTGATTAGAAGAAGAAAATAGAACCTGAGGCATTGAGAGATAATAGTCTGAAGAAATGTTGAAGCCAATGATTCCATTCTGACTGAGGCAGATTCAGGAAGTCCCTAAACTCCTTACCTGCACCCACTGCCAGTCTTTCAGACTCTGAAGTTTGCCACCCATCCCAACCAGAGGCCTGTTCAGTTCATCAGGAGGGTAAGCTGTAATGAGTAAGGCACTTCCGGTATGCATTTGGGTGGTGGCTCATGTTGCCTTATTTATTGACCTCCCTCCCTGAGAGAAAAACACAAACAATTCAGCATTTGCATGTTTCATATCATTTCTCTTGGATTTATCACTTATTTATTCGACTTTTAGCCTTGAATCTGTGCCATGCCTTGACTACATTACAGTTCCCGTCTTTAGTGATAGGTAAAAAGGACTCATTTATTCTGAAAATTTTGCCTGAACTTGTATATTTCTGTATTGTGGCAGCCATCCAGCTTTCTATCTTGTTATTGGGCAGCCAGCAGTGCCAGAACAGAAAAAGTTTCTTTTTTGATCTCTGAGTATCTGCCTAGCTCCCAAAAGTATCATCCATGTGTTCAAGACATCTCAGTGTCTTTTAATGAGTTTTTTTTCCCTGAGAGTTGATGACTGCTCCATGTCTGGTCTTCTGAATCATTTCTTGGGCTATCAACCATATCTCTTAATATACTGATAACATAAAGTAGAGAAAGACAGTTCTAATTCAGTTCCCAATTATCTCTTTGGCATTTGAAAAACAGTATTTTAGCCACCATACAGTTAAGATCTTAGTGACACTGTAGCATTTGGTGTTAGAATTCAATTTTCTGAAACTTGCTGTTTGCTCATACAAATTTATATACCGGCTCGGGTTAACAAGGACCGCGCTAGATGTTGGGGATCCTGAACATCTAGTGGAAAATGAGCTACAGGACTCCACTGGAGAAGGAAATGGCAACCCACTCCAGTATCCCTGCCAAGAA
>JANHZU010002127.1:54837-67140 GCA_032468055.1 Acrochordus granulatus | reverse complement strand
TTTGACACAAATAAATGATTGAACTGCAACAAACACTATCCAAGGAAACTATCTGGAATCCCAAACAAAAAAAAAAGACAGGTACCTGCTAGCTCTAGATTTCCTGATGCAATTTTCAAATATAACCCACTATCAAACTGAACTATTTTTGGATATTGCAGGTAATCAATTAATTCTTGAGTTAAATCTATCCAGATACAAATCCTTTAGATTTCAGTGATATGTACTTTTGAACAACCATGCTTAGGATTCTGCTGAATGTACCTGTATTTAATTGGATGCATTAGCCCTATCATTTGGGGCTATCATTTCAGGTGCATCAGATTGCACCTGAATCATACAAATAGAACAACTCGAAGCTAATAAATTATATGAAAAAAATATGAATGAGATTTGATCCATTTGTATCATGTTTATCAAATAATCATCCATCAAGAATAAAAACACCTTCTTTTTACCAGAGGAATCATTCTCAGTTGTAAACATTGGTAAAATGACCTATTAGGACAAATGAATTAAAACTCAAAACATTTCAAACACCCATTTAATTTGCATTTAAAAGGCAGTAATTGTGAGTAATTATAAACTAATTAAATATTGATTATTACAAGAGCTTCATTGTGATTCAGGATATATGAGCTCTAGGAATAAGCCCTATTATATCCTAATTCAAATAACACTAGTAATAAATATGCAGTTACACATTATTATTATTTGTCTCCTGCTTCATGTTTGAGAAATATTATATAAATTAGACATAATTTTTGCACTTTATGCATTTAGTATAAATAAATATTATTTATTATTATTGCATATTACCACAGTTCTCTAACTTAACTGCTACAGTAAATGATATCCTTTCTGTGTGCCCTTCATTTTCAAATTAGCTGATTTAATCCTATATAAAATAATATCTTTACTGCATACATCTTTGAGTTTTTAATAGTGCAAAAATGTTTTAACATTTTTATGGTATGGCACACAATCTTGAGATGCACCAGCAATTGGTTCTTATTATTTGGAAGTGACATGCACACCTCCTGACCACAGGCCAAATATTGCCAATCAGTATCTCCTATCCAGTTCATAAGCATCTATCCCACTCTTGCCCTCTTTCCTCAATTATGAGAAGAGAAAATATTTATCTCCAATCAGCAGAGTTTTTCCTGAGCTCATAAGTCTTTAAATAATGTCCATGGATTTCTATAAAGGCTACTTTAAATCCTAATAACCACACAGAGAGATTTTTTAAATAGATTCACTACAGGGAAAGGAAGGGCTATCTTGTCCCAATGCTGTAATATTCTCTTCTCCCCATTTTTTTCTTTTTTAAATCATCTCTTTTCCTGCAGTGAAGCCATGAAATATCATTGTTAATGTCAATCAAGTCTATTTTTTAGCTTAATTCACTATGCTGGATGGAAATACTCCTTTCCCAACTCTGTGATCTTTTCTTGAAAAAATATTCCTCATCACATACACTCTTTGTAAACAGAGGTCCAATTTTCATAGATGGGAGGGGATTTCAATAGATGGGAGGCAAGTTTTGGGAGAGTACATGTGCTTGTGTGTGTAAATCAAAATAGGCAACATGCTAGAAATTGGGAGGTCGTGAGCTCTAGTCCTGCCTTAGCTATGAAAGCCAGCTGCACCCAGCTGCACCTTGGGCCAGTCATTCTCTCTCAGCCCAACCCACCTCATGGAGTTGCTGTTACGGGGAAAATAGGAGGAAGAAGGTGTGTTACATATGTCTGCCACCTTGGGATATTTGTAAAAAATAATAAAGGAGGGATAAAAATCAAATAAATAAAATATAGATGTATTATGGAGCATATTTGTGACTGTGTGCATGCACTGTCATTTGGCTCCATGGCCAAACTGGGATGGTTCAATTTTGGCTTGTGCCTATTTCACTTTTAGACCAAAAGAGGTTTCCAACTCAGCTCAGCAGAAATAACTGAATGTTCTTCACTTTTCATACATCATACCACTGAACCTGTCATTCATAAGTGACAGTTATGGGGGACAACAGTAAACCAGTCTTTATCTCTCCTTCTCAACAAAGATGCTATGCATATTTCCAAGGAACTGCTAGTCCAGAGGGCAGGCATCATCACATGAGCAGTTGTGATTCTTAGATCCTGACAGATGAAATTGTTTGATTGAGGGAACCTGGAGTCTGCCTATCCTGCCCAATATTATTGGACAAGCAAAAACAATTACAGACATACAAGCCTTACCATGAAGAGCTTTGTAGGTAATAACAAGCACCTTGACTGGAAATGGAAGCAAACTGGCAACCAGTACAGTGTGTGAAGCAGTGATATCTTTTAAAAATTATGCTTCTGCATTCTGGAACAGCTATATAGAGAGCCCTATATAGAGTGCGTTGTAATAATCAATTCATAAGGTGATTAGAGTATAAGTAAAGAGTAAGAAAGGTAACCTGTACAAAACTATGCAAGAAGCATTACTGAGACAAAAGGGGCAGAAATATTTTTCAAGTTTTGAGAAACATGAGGATATTGAGAAGAGGCTCAAACAGACACCACCCTGATTCACTGGAATATAAGGGGGGAAGATACAGCATAGACTTGCAACATTTTGTTATTATAGCCAGTTTTAATAAAGATAATTGTTGCCTTCCTGTGAAGATGACTTCCTGGTTTAGTCTACCTAATATAGCTGACAATGATTAACTGAGTGAAGGGCCTGCCACACTAAGAAGTGTCATAATTGGTGCTTAAGATGATCCTAAGCAAAGGCCCTCCTGACTACAGCTGCCACCTGCTTTTCAAGTAGGAACTGTGAGTCTAGAACAATCCCCAGATTGTGCACTACTCTCAAATGGGGAATTGGCACCCCATCCAAACCAAAGGCATAAAATCCACAAATGAGGGGGTTAAAGAAGCAGTGACTTGGTCTTGTCAGCAAGTGAGAGTTGAACACATGGGTTGTCAGAAAAAGGGCTCACGTGTACATTCTTGCCACCAAGAGTCATTTTTGAGTTCAGCGGCATACAACTTTGATAAATAAATACATGTACACTCACAGTTTGTCTCAAATATATATTGTGGGTTATCTAAAACTGACTGATAATATTTGAGAACTAAAAAAGACTACTCGGTTCTACATAATTCATGTCAAATGGTATCAATTACACAAAAATTGAATTCTTCAAATCTCAAAAATGAACTCATAATTTAACTGGGCTGTTTCCAAATAGATTTTCTCTGTGGGGTACTTAGACCACACCTGGGTTAGCACTGCTGCAAGGCAGCCACCAGAATTAGCTCTTCCATTCTGGTCAGCAAGACATAACAAGTACAACTAAACGCACTGTGAATGGAGGATGTTTGCTTGCCATTTGTTTGCTCTCTATGATTGGTAGACTTGCAGCAATTTAATATATTTGTGTATTGTACTCACATGAGTGGTTTTCACGTATTCACATTGCTGACTGGCAGCCCTTTATTTCCCCTGAGGAATGTCTCATTGGGAAAAAGAAGGGTGACACAGGCTAATATATATTATGTGTGGAAATGAGGGGAGATTGCACTCAGACAGGATAGCAGTCCAGGTAGAAAAAGATTAAAGTACAGTAGGATTACTCTTGTGTGACTATATCTAGCAATGTAAAGATTCAGGTAAAAATATGAAATTCTAGAGTCAATTCTAATTAAACATGTATATGAGCGTGTGTATGTATTTATTTTGTGTGTTATTTAGAGTAACTTGGATTTCTAAGACAGTGCATCTATAAAGCACATTTCAAGTACAGGCTTTTCATCATGGCACATTTAATATTTAAAGTATATTATTCTCTATAAGCTTCTTCCTGATTAATATGCAGGAAGCTCCAAAGTATTGTTTTTTCTTCATAGAACTCAGCACTAGGAAGGTACTTGCCCTTGTCTAATCATATCTGTAAATAAGCAAATATTGGAAAGAACTCAATAAAACCTTATTATCCCTTCAGACAAATTATGTCCGATTCAGTGGCCACTGTTCCCATTTATAAATATGAATCACAAATCACACATGAGCATTGTTTTGGGATATCATAAACCCACTTTCTCCTAAAATGTATGTCAAATACTTAGCTTGCACAGAGAGCTAACATAATGTAAGGATTCAGGAAGAGACTATTCTAAAGAGTTTTCTAGAAAAGCTTCATGTGACTAAATAGAAATACAATGGTGCCTCACAAGCCGAGATTAATCCGTTCCGGAAGAATGCTCTTAGCGCAAAATGCTCGTAAAGAAAAATGCAGTTTCCCATAGGAAACAATGGAAAGTCAGATAATTTGTTCCACGCCCCCAAAAATTTCACAAAAAATAATTTTCAATGGAATTTGATGTTGAAATGATTGTCCCTGACATCTGAAACACGTAACCATGATTAACACCCGATATAAAGCAGAAATAGAGCAAACTAACCAGCACTTATGGATTTGCTCTGAGGCTGCTGCTAGGCCAACTGCTGTCCAGCGCCCCCTACTGGCTGGAGGATCCTCTGCCACTGCTGCTGAGGCAAAACTGCCTTTTCCCTCTGCAATGCCTTTCCAGGGGTCTTTCGTGGGCAGTTTGGAAATGTTTCTTGCCTCTGTACTGAGGGAAGAAGAGACGGACTGCAGATGTTATTGGTGATGTTTCACCTTCTTTCCAGAAGGCTTATTTCTGGAAGGTAAAACATCTCCAATAACATCTTGTAATAACATCTTTTAATTAAAGTCCATTTGCTTTTTTAAGAAACTTTGCAAAACTTTTTTGCAATTTTTACTATTTGGGTGCTATATTGCAGAAAAGACAATTATGTGACATCAGTGATCAAAATGGATCCAGTAGAAGAATGTGTCAGTTTTTCAATCCAACCTGCACAAATAGATGCATATATACAAGCCAGAGAATATCTGAAGATTATTTTTTAAAAAAGTGAGTGAGGACAAAGATTCATACATTGCTGATCTTGTTGTATTAGGAATAATAATTTCTAACCCAAATTTATTTTAACACAAAAATCAAGACTTACAAATTTGCTCAATAAACATGTTCATATTCACAAGCAGCAGAGATGTATCAGCTCACACAGGTATTAAAGATCAAACAGATTTCATACATTTACATAAACATGAAGAAGGAGGAAGCAGTTATTAAGAACATCTGGCAGCTGTGGTTAGGCACACCTTTGCATAGGTCCAACTAATGTACCAGCTATACCCACTCCTAAAGTGGGAGGCCTTGGTCATTACATGAATGAATTAGTGCAATGTGCTATATATGAACTGTCCTTGAAGACCACTCAGAAGCTACAGTTGGTCCAGAATGCAATGGGATGGGCAGTGATGTGTGTGCCATGTATCTATGCATGAGATACATGAGATACATGAGAGCAAACAAATGGCAAGCAAACATCCTCCATTCACAGTGCGTTTAGTTGTACTTGTTATGTCTTATGTCACCACTGTTGGCACTGCTTTGCAAGCTGTGGCTTCAGGTGAAATTCAAGCTGCTGATTATCATGCCTTTTTGTGGTATAAGGCCTGACTACTTGAGGGATGATCTACCTCCAATAGTTTTTACCCACCCAATAAAGCAAGCTCCAGGTTTTTTAGCTAAGCAGTGTTGTCTATTGGGTTCTAGGAAGCATACTTCCTTTATCACAGCACATGTCCCCTGGAACATCATCCCCCTGGAGATGGCTCCTGCCTTGCAATTCTTCTGAAAGTCTTTGCTATCAGGTCTGGTATTAGGGTGGTGACAAGCCCTGTGGGTTTTCTTTTTCTGCTTGGTTAGATGTATTTACTCTAGATGCACATTTTCCCTTTTTATTCTGTTGCTGTTTTTACTTCAAAATGTATCTGATTGTTTCTTACTTTAAAAAGCCACCCAAAGTCATGTGAGAATCAAATGGCCTCTAAATCCAACTAAATACAAAAAATTAAAATAAAATGCAAATGATTATTATTCTGACCTCTCCCAACTGTTGCATTCAAATTCAACTGTGTTAAAAAGGTTATGGCATCATATCCATCCATGTGGAATTCTCAAAGATAAATTAAAGGAGAGATAAAGTTAATACTACTTTGCAAATTTTTTTAAAAAAAACCTTATTAAACATTTCAATACTAGCATATGTTCAAGAACATAAAAACTCAACATCAAATTTCTTTCATTTGATATTCATTTTCTCTGATCAGTGTCACTGATTTTAATATGGTTAAGATGCTGCATTTGTTGGTTGGAAGGTCAGCAGCTCAAGTTCAAGACCCAAGAATCTCTGCATAATGGGGTGAGCTCCTGTTGTTTCCCTAGCTCCTTGCCAACCTTGCAGTTTGAAAGTATGTAAAAATGCAAGTAGATAAATAGGTACCACCTTGGTGGGAAGGTAACAGCAGCCATATGCCTCAGCATATAGTCATGCCAGTCACATGACCATGGAAGCATCTTTGGACAACAGTGGCTCTTCAGCTATGAAATGGAGATAAGCACCGCCCCATAGAGTCGGACACAACTGGCAGGGGAAAACTTTACCTTTCTTTTTTTCTGATTTTTGCTTCTAAAGAGATGACATTTTTTGTCTGTCCCTAAAATTCTGTCTATTATGGTGATTGGGTTGATTCCCAAGGTAGCTAGAAAACTTTCTATCAACTAGAGATACAATATGGGTTTGTATCCCTAGAGTCTAGAGTCCCTAGATGTTTTCCTTTTTTATGCTCTACTTATTAATTTTAGTCAGATCAAATCACAAAGGCATTAAATGGTAGGAGAGTGCAAGAAAATGCAAGCCTAATATCAAATGTTTCTGAGGAGAATCTGATTCATATTTGTCCCTATTAAAACTGTGCAAAGAAAAATACGAAAGCGAATACATACAAGAAGGATCTGGAAACTATTTCATTTTGCTTTTACTGAATCTAATTGACTGTCAAAAAAGAAAAGGTTTATCTATAAACTATATTTAAAAATAACATTTAAATGTACAAGGCAAATAATAATAAACTACAGTGGAACCTTACAAGACGAGTATTTCACAAGACAAGATTCTCAAGACGAGCAAAAAAATTAATAAAATTTATTCTGCTAGACGAGTGGCAACCCACAAGACAAGCAAACTTCGCGTGATAACTTATGTGTCATCAGTCAGCGCACTGTATATTTCCCATTCATGCAGCAGCTGTGTGTGCGTTCTGCCTACGCTGCCACATGGTTTACTCATTACCATTCAGGCGGCAACCACACACGCATTCTGCCTACTCTGCCACGTGGTTACTCTGTTTACTGTGCATGTGCTGTACTGTGAGCATGTGTATGTGCAGGAAGCCCCTTGAAGAAGTGCAAAATGAACAGCAGTAAGAAGGCGATTCAGGTAAACCTGAAGAAGGAAATCATCAAGAAGCACGAGAGAGGTGTGCGTGTGACTGACCTTGCCAGAATGTACAGTAGGTCAACGTTGATGATTTGCACCACCCTGATCATAAGACGAGCACCGCGTGATGAGTTCATGTGAGAAATGTCACGTCGGAGCCAATGGTTCTCCTCTCTCGCTGCGTAAACAGCGTAAATTAAATGAAAGGCGTTCAAGAGATGGAACTCCCAAGACTTCAGACTCCAGATTCTCCCTCCAGGCAGTCCCCTACCCCTCCTCTCCTCCCTCTCATCTCTTTTGTGCCAGCCAGGACTGTTCTGAAAGCACACGCACACAAAAACACACAAGCCCGACCCCTGCTGCACGTCTCTTCTCCCCTCATAGTACAGAGGCAAGAAACATTTCCAAACCACTCATGAAAGACCCATGGAAAGGCGTTGCTGAGGGGAAAGGCAATTTTGCCTTAGCAGTGGCGACAGTGGATCCTCCAAGCGAGCAGGGAGCGCTGGACAGCAGCCAGCCTAGCAGCAACCTCGAAGCAGATCCGTAAGTGCTGGTTAGTTACCTCTATTTCTGCTTTATAACACGTGTTAATCATTTTTACTTGTTTCAGGTGTTAGGGACAATCATTTCTACATCAAATTCCATTGAAAATGATTTTTTGGTGAATATTTTTTGGGGTGTGGAACTGATCGTCCGACTTTCCATTGTTTCCTATGGGAAAAAAAGTATTTATGATGAAAATGTGTGTTTTAGAAAGTACACTCTACAATATCAGTAAAGATATAGTGAAGTAAATGTCACATAGCATTCAGTGATTTTCCTTGCAGAATTTAGAAAATAGGTGTGCATAATTTTCATTTGGTGATATCAGAGTGATTTCAAAAGACTAACCTGAGGCAATTTATAACTCATTTTACATCAAAACAGAATGAAAGGATGCAGTTATATTTCAAGTATGCCAAATAGATTCATACCAAAGAAAGTCAAAATAATATCAACTAGAAGCAGCATTTTCAAAGATCATTTCCTTCTTGCCCTCTATGTAAATTATGATTTTCTTATACTCTTTCCTTCTGTGGGAAGGAGGGAGAGAGGGAGGGAGGAAGGAAGATATAAAGTAATGATAGAAATAATATTGCCAGCAGCAGTGCAAGCAACAAAGCCAAGCAGAATATCCAAAAGCTTGTCTACACTGCAGATTTTTTTTCAGTATGAGTATTATCTGTTTGACAATGTACATTTTTAATAGAATGTACCATGTTTTACCATCTGAACAGTTGCATTAAAGGTGAACCCTGCACACTTACTGCAAGTGCACACCAAATTACACATAACAATTTTTTTATTCCCTAACATAAAGTTTCCTGAATTAAGAAATATTTTTGCACCCTCTAATCTTTCTAGAATTGAATGAGGAAGCTGTTAGTTATAGCCTGATAATATATAGGCTTTATTCATTCCCCACTTATCAATGTTGCAGCCAGTTTGCTGGTTTTTGGAAAAGCCCTGCTTTTATAAGTGCAGGGCAGAAGCTAAAGCAACTAATGCTTTGCCTTCTCTATTGGACAGATTTTCCTTCAAGGCCAAGTAGTGACAATATATCAAGCTAGACAAAGCATCTAATATTTTGGTATGGGCTTTTCTTGCAAGCTACAGCCATCACACAGGAAATGCTAGAAAATCTAATGCTTAGGTTTCTGTTCCAAGAGGACTGATAATCATCCATGCTGGCACTTACTGAATCTTCAAAACAATCAGCAAAGATTCCAACTCTCAATCATCAGGAGACAGTGAAGTTGGGACGGAACAAGGAGATGGAAGCCTTCCCTCCTAGCAGTCTCAACTTGACAGAACTTTCTTCACTGAAGGGACTTCCAGGGAAGAATTTGCAAACTAAAGATGGGTCTGTAAAAAGCGGAGCTGATAACTATGGTGATAAGCTGGCTTTTCATAATTCTTCTGTGGACAAAGAGAAGGCTTGAAATCACCCACAAGTACTCCAGACAGTTGCTCCTCATGAGGAGACTACAGGACAATTGTCTCTGGTGGGTTTAGAGCTCTGGCAAACGAGGGAATAACCATTTTGCTGAATCTGTGGACAGTGCCTTTTAAAGGACACTGGATTCTTATACTTCCTTTTCTAATCACTTTCAGATATTGCTTGCTAACTGCTTTTCAGATATGAGGAAGCTTTGGACTGATAAGCTTCACAATATTCAGTGAGTTTCCTTAATCTTAGCAAAATAATTTTTAAATATAAATTTAAGGATTTTAAAAAAAATTCTGAATAAACAGAAAAAGGATGGCTTGCTTTGATTTTAGAAAGTTACACATAGATAAATTTAAAATAAGATTTTGGAATTTATTATAAAGAATCCTTTCCATATGGTTTTGTTTTGAATTTGTGGGACAAGGGGGGACTGAGCCAGGAATGAAGAAAGGGATCAGTTTGGAGTCCCTTGTGAGGACTGTTACACTTATCTGGGAGTCCAAGATGGCAGAAACAGCTGGCAGTTGGAGAAATTTTTGTGATCTTGTAACTTCAATAAACCTTTTAGATTTGAACGGAGCTGTCCAGGCCTTCTTCTTCAAGCCTAACAGAATTCTTTTTAAAAAACACATAAGACTATAAAAATGCATACTAGGAGGAACTAGAAGGAACTAAAAATACAATTAAAGGAGAGTACATAAACTCAACTTACAGAATTAAGCAAAATATCTTAATGTTGGACATATTGAAAGAGATTTTTGAATAATGGACCTAGAAGTTAATTTTAAGACTATCTGCCTCTATGTTTAAAAAATACTATGGAAGAGGATAAGTATTATCTAGCATATTTGATATTGATTTGAAAATGGATTAAAAACAACAGGCTACAAGAATGATATGGAGAAAAATTTTACACTGGACATAAAAAAGAAACCGGGTGATATCTTGTTAATTAAAAGAGATTTACATAAGACAACTAAAAAGAATACAACTAAGAATAATCTTCTTATATTGGCATTACAAAAGAGGCTTGCTAAAGCTTCAAAGAATTTTGTGAGGAGACAAAGAAAAAAATAAAAAGAATCAAGTTCTAGGACATTGTTTGAAAGGTTTCAAGTTCAAGATTGTTAAAAGTAAAAGAGAGGAATATAAAATTAGTTTATTTGATCAAGGTTAAAATAGATATGTTGTTATGACTTGTAACCCTAAAGGATATCAGGATTGAAATGAAGGAGTTTTTGGATTTGTTTATTGAGACTGGAAGAAGAGAAAATTTGTTATATGAAAAGAGAAAGTGATAAATTACTAAAATTGTTTATACTTGTGATGAAGGGAGAAATCAGTTCTTTATATATTTCTTTTTTGTTTATTATAGTTATTTTTCCCTCCTTTTCTAGTTTTCTTTCTTTTCTTCCATTTCTTCCTTTTATTCTTTTCTTTTTTAGCTTATATTAGTTTTTACTATAAGTGGTACTTTTTAATAAAATAATTTATCTAGAAGTTTCTGGGGTGAGGGAAGGGAAATGGCCATATATAAGTTTGGGTGATCCCAAATCATCAATCATCATTGCATGTTTGGTCACTTTTGGGGCTGAACTATTGAATGGGATTGGGTTCTATTTTATGTTCCTCAGTGCACCTGTTTTTATTTTTATTTTCCTACTTAACATAGTTTTATACATTTATTTATTAATCAGAATATTTATTTCAACCAATTAATGTCAGATCTTCAGAAGCATATTTGAGTTTGTAATTGTTTAACAGAATAAGGGTGAAACTTTTCATTTATCTAACATTCCCCATTTGATGATAAAGTAATGCCAGACCATTTATTTTGATTCCAATTTCCAAACTGCCAAGATACACTTTAAAGTTATGAGCATAAAGAATTAAGCACTGAGAGTAATATCAGTTTTAGTCTAGTAACATTAACTATACCCAAATCATGTGCAATAAAGCATTTTCTTTTGTCTTTTGAATGAAATGAATTCTGCCAAGACAACCAACAGAAATATAATTAATCTGCCCTATCAAAAAGACACATATATTTCAATGTTTCAATGCATGAGTTGAACTCATGTTGATTCATCCCACTTTTTAAATTGACAAGCTATAATTTCAGCGTTCACAAAAGTATCCATACTACTGAAGAAATTTGGATAGCCATTATTTTTTTTCTTTCAGTTCAAGGCCAACTTTTTTATATGTTTATATAGTCTTCCATGTTTCCCATTGATCTTCAACAGTGCATTGAAATGGCTTCTGCAAGGCTATATGAAATAATTTGAGATGGAGAGAGTAAAGTGCAACTCCACCTTGGAACAGCAAATTGGAAGACTATTTATCTATGGTAACTCCTTGTACTGTCTGACAGAAAAACAGACTCTTTCATTATGAGTAAATAAATAAAAATGAGAAAAATTATCAGTCCTAATGAGAAGATATTTCTTAACTATGTTTACAAGGTTAGGACCCTAATCCTAAAGAAAACTTAATGAGATCAGAAACTCAGAATCCCTATTCATTCTATGAGAATCAATTCAAATCAGGTCCATGATTCCACATAACATTATAGGAAAACTATACTAATTTATACAGTCACATGTTACCTATAAAAAGTAGCAAGTAATTTATATTTAAGTTTAAATATATTGAATGCTGTGCTGGTTCTCATTGGAAAAGACATCTAGAACAGACTGTATTTGTACTTCTATGAAGTGCAAGGCTATTATTTATATTATATCCAATTTCATTGCAGGAGAAGGTATGATCTGCCTTGAATAAAATGGGATTTGAATTCCCATGAACTGATGTTTAAATCAGAGTGAACTAATTTATTCGTTATAAGCAGAAAGAATTTCTCCAACCTTCTAGCTTTTTATTATTTGAGATCCTTCCTTCCTTCCTTCCTTCCTTCCTTCCTTCCTTCCTTCCTTCCTTCC
>JANHZU010002127.1:0-13107 GCA_032468055.1 Acrochordus granulatus | reverse complement strand
AAGCAAATCACTACAGTTGTTAAGTGAATCATATGGTCATTAAACAAATCTGGTTTTCCTCTTTGCTGTTGCTTCTTGAAAGCCAGCTGGGAAAGTCACAAATGGCAATCACATGACCCCAGGATGCTGAAAAGGTTGTAAGTACATGCTGATTACCAAACGCCTGAATTTTGATCACATGACCATGAGGACACTACAATGGTCATAAATGCAAGGACTACTTGTCTATTTGTTTACCCTTTTGGTTGTAACTTTGAAAAGTTGTGAAACAAATAGTTGTAAGTCAAAGACTACCTGTACTTAAAAGTATAGTGTCTTGAATCTTATACCATGGCAGCATGCTGACAGGGAGTAGAAAGCATGACGCCATGCAAGGTGTCCTATTGACTGACCTGAAAAGAATCAATACCCTAATGCCAGATTTGGTAATAATATTTATAAACAAACACAGAATATCCTGGAGATTAAGTTGATAGAGATATTATTTTGATCTCTTGAATTAAATTTAGCTGGAAGGCTTCTGCAAGATAGGACAACTTATAAATCCAAGTTGCCATGCTAGGCATTCCAAGGCACAAGGTTGTCAGTGTTATCCCACAGAACAAATTTGTAATTAAATTATATTATTTTAAAGTCAGTTGATTTGAAGGTTCTGCGCAGTATCTCAATTGTTCCTAGCACTGAATTCTTCTGGACAGACAGCTCCGATGTTGTTCCTGGGATCTGTTGGAGCCACTATCCCAGCTTAGGGGTCACAGCCCCAAGTTTTCCCACCACTCTTGAAATAATTTTCGCCTTTACTTTCCACATCCTCTCTAGTCTTCCTTCAGGCCCTGGTACTTCTCCAGTTTCTGAAACTCCTTCTTCCTCATGTTGCTATCATAGGGCATCACCACTTTCACCACTGCTGTCTTCTAGACCTTGTCTACTACTATGTGTTGGTTGATTGACCAGGACCTGCCTGTCAATATGGCTCTGGAAGCCCCACAGGATCTTAGCCCTGTTATCTTCTGTGGAATCTCCCATCTGGGAGGATCTAGCCCATATATCATGCAGATGTTCCTATATACAATGTCAGCTACCTGATTGTGCCATTCATGGTATGTTGTTCTTGCCTGCATCTTATATCCTTATACTATGTGTTGATTGTTTCTGAGGACTCTCTGCATTGTCTGGACTTTTGGTCCTGTCTGATGTGGTAGACTCCTGCTTCTATGGATCTGGTGCTCAGTCCTTGTTATTGTACTGGTATGATCAGTGTCTCAGTGCTGTCTTTTAATCCAGCTATTTTCAGCCTCTGTTAGGATTTATCAATGTTTGCTACATCAGCTATGTGTCAGTGATACATTTCATTCAGGATCTTGTCTTACTATGACACTTCCTCTGCTGCTACCTCAGGCATTCTCTCAGCAGCTCGTCTCTGATGTACTCTGGATTCATCCAGGTCAGTAGCTTTGACACTTACCAGACACTGCCCACCCTCTTTCTGGTTGGTGTATAGTCTCTAGCTGTTGTTGGATTTGGAGAGGAGCTTATGAGTCTTCACATTGGAAGCCTCTATGTCCTCCTTTGGCCAGATCACTATACTGGCAGGGTATCTGATGACTGGCAGGGAATACATGTCAATGGCATGGAACTTATTATGCCATGAGTTGGCTCTTCAGGATGTCTTATCCTCTGGTGATACATGGATGTTGCTGTCTTCTTTGCCTCCTCATTGTGGTTCCCATGTGACTATGGGATACCTAAGTACTTGTAGCTAGCCTGTATGTCTACTATATAGCCCACTAGTAGTTCAACCCATTTGTCTTAACTAATTTGCCTCTCTTTAGTATCATCCAGCCGCACTTCTCCATATGACATCCCAATGTTTTCATTGTAGTTCTGTGTCAAATGGATCAGTGAGTCAATGTCTTGTTCATGCTTAGCATACAGATTAGTGATCCATATGGAGGAAGTAGTTCCAGTCTATCAATTTTTCTTGGCAAGATTTTAGAAGTGCTTTGCCATTGCTTTCTGGGGCTGAGAAAGAGTGACTGACCCAAGGTCACCCAGTTAACTTTGTGCCTAAGTGGGACTACAACTACCACTTTTGATCAGATCTCTGCACAGTAACTATTTTTTAAGGAATGAAGTGAATAGTAATTATATTTTCTCAGCTGTTATATGGAAAGGATTTTTTAGAAGTGGTATAATCCTCTTTTCTTTTCAGAACTCTTAAAAATACATCACTGAATATGCCAGCACAGATTTAATCTCTGCTTTCAACATTTTAGTATTTGGATCTATAAAGAACATTTTTGTTCAAGATCACATTATAGCATTTATCTTTAAAAGATGCTTTATATGTGATATTTTCCTGCTATGTTTTTGGTTTATAGTTGTAGTATGCTGTATCTTATTTCTATAAGATTTTCTAAAACACTTTATATGTTGAAAGGCAGGATATATTTTAAATATCAATAAAACGCATAATAAATATGCCATATTTTATACATATAATCCATGAAAATTACATTTACCTATCTTGCTATCTAATTTTCAGCATCATGTACAACTAGAAAAATGACTGAAATTGATTGCTGGGTATAGAGTGCTTTGTGTACATGCAATTATGTTTTTCAATCTATGCCCATGTACAACCAGATAAAGGAGATTTCCTCTTTGAAACACATATTATACGTTCTGGCTTCTTTGTAAAACAGGAGATTAAACTGCAGCCTCTTACAGAGACATGGAACAGTGCATCAATAGTGAAGATATTACAGTCTCTAAGTGCTTGCTGTACAAAAGTCATAGTTTGGTTTTAAGTTTGGCTCTTGGTGTTAAGGTTATAAGTTGGTTGCAGACCAATAAAATCTCATTTGTTGTTAAACTTTGAATTAACTATGACTGGAGAGACTATGATTTCTTTAACTATTACTACTAGCAAGAAGAGCTTGGAAAAAAATATCAGTTTTTTTAATGTAGGTTTTTACTTTGTAATTTTAAAAGCCATCTTGGAAAACATTTGCTCTGAAAGGCATTAAATATTTTTAAAATAAATACAAAATAGAATTAATACAAAAACAGGCAACATTCTTCCTTGATTATCAGAATTTCCAGAAAGCCTGACTCTGAAGTGTAAATCAGCTGTTAAGTTAAGGCAGAAAAGTAATGGTTATAAATGCTACAAATTACTGTATGTAATGGAACAGCTTACTGCAAATGTTCCAAGTACTATAAGCGGTTGAAATTAGGCATATACACTGTATAGCATAGGTGGCAGCAGAGATATGCAAACCTTCTGGTATTTCCTCCCACTAAGTGATTGTCTAAATTTTTGCAGTTTGTATATGATAACCCCAACCTGGGGTACAGTAACTATCAGGGACAAACCTATCATTTGGAGTTTTTCCCCCTAAATAATGTTATTAACATTATAATTGACCAGAAATGGCCAGCACTCTGGCAGTTCAATCCACAGCTCTGCATGATGGGGTGAGCTCTCGATACTTGCCTCCAGCTCCTGCCCACCCAGCAGTTTTAAAGCACATGAAAATGCAAGTAGATTAATGGGTACCTCCTTTGGAGGGAAAATGCTGGCTGGCAAAATGACAGAGCAGCGAGTCGGCGTGGAACTCGCCTGTCCTGGAGGCAGAGCAGGAGTCTCGGAAAATGCCCCGGATATAAACATCACCAGCCAGCCAAGGAGGGTGGGGTAAATAAAAAGAAATGTATAATCTCTAATCTATGAAAGCTGCCAAGAGTCTCCAGAAATTGGAGGCATAGAAATGTGATTAATAAATAAATAAATAATTGGAAAAGTGAAGATGAATATGAACTACAAAAAATAAAGAAAAATAGAAAGTGTAGGAAAAAAAATTTAAAGTAAAAACAATGGAAAAGTAACTTCCCTCTTCATCACAGGTACAAACAATTTTAGTAAATTATCACTATCTTTTAGATACAAGTACAAACTTTTCATAATTTATCTCTTAAATATTCACAAAATCTTAAAAATCTTGTCATTTCTAGCTGCCAAAAGTTCATTAAGATTTACCTGAAATAACTGCATAACTATTTTCACCTTGGTCACATAAACAGACTCTATATTCCTTCCCAACACTTTTAACAATTTTAGTTTTAGCTCCTTTAATTAATATCCTTGAGCTTCATTTCTTTTCTCTTATCTTTATATCTTTTCAGGAAATCCTTCAAAGCCTTAACAGATTTCTTTTGTAAATCCAGAAATCGCTTCTAGATTTCATTCTTGAGAGAAAAAGATGAAACTATGACTTTTGAGTTTTGCTGATTAGATATTTTGCTATTATAGAAATGGCTTGTGTATACTAATTATGCAAAACAAAACATTGAGGCTACAATGTTACTATTTTATTCTACTGTGCTAAAAAGAGTCAGAAGTCAATGTTCTTTTTCTTCTTTTTCCCCCTTATCCCACACTTCTCTCTCTTCCCTTTCTCTTTTCCATTTTTCCATTTTCATGTTCATCTGTATTTTATATTTTGATAAATGTAATAAAATATTTTTATTTTATTTATATATATAGTATGTAAATTACAGAGAGCCTTTCCCTTCAATTAGTTTAAAGAAGGTTTGTGATAGGCTCAGTATGATATAGTTAAATTTGGGATATATCAGCAGTATGTCCTGTATGTTACATATTTGCATGTTTTTTCAGAGAAAGCTAAAAAAAAGTTCTTGTTTTGTGTGAAATCTAGCTGCAGATGGTCTAAATTTTGCGTAGGAGTAAAGAAAAGAAAATCAACTGTTGTGTACAAAATAACTTTAAATAATAGAAAAATATTTCATAGCTCTGTTTTTCTGTTAAACGTATCTTTTAGTGTCCATAAATATTATTATATGGAATTTTTAAAAGCCTTGTTTTCTTAGTCTGCATTGCATTTTTTCTTGGTTTTGGTCCATCACATAGCATCGAGCCAGATCAGACCAAGAGTCCATATAATCAATATTCTCTTTGCACAGCAACCAATCAGATGCCCCAAGGAAGTCCTCTAGCTTCATGTACATATTAAATAGGACAGGGTCCTGGGCTTGATATCTCTCTCCATACCAATACTCATATAGAAATTACCTTGGAGAAAAAGAACCACTGCAATTCAATGGTATCTGACTACACCTAGTAGTAGTATCTGAGTATGGTCCAGAAAAAAAACCATAATAGTACCAAAGATCTCCAAGAAATCAAGCTGGATCAGAAGAGTCACACCACCTCACTCATTCCAATTGCACCAGATGCTATCCAGTCAATGCCATCTCTACATGTAGCAGACCTGAAACTTTAAGCCAGAAAATCTACTTTTTCCAGGGCTGTCTGGAATTGCAGCCCCACCAAGTTCTCTACTGATTGATTGATTATATGCCACCAAGTCGTTGTTGACTCTTAGTAACCACAGACAGATTTTCTTAATGATGATTTATCCCTAGCCTGGTTCTTCAGCAATTCCAACAGTGTACTCATCAGTACTGTAACTGGTTTATTCACCTTGCTGCTAATTATAATCTTCTCTTTCCTTCTATATTTCCTAGCATTAGAGCCTTCTCCCGAGAGCTAGCTCTTTACATAATATGTCTAAAGTAGGATAATTTGAACATGGTCATTTGTATCTCCAGTGACAATTCTGGGTTGATTTGTTTGAAGAGTCATTTATTTGTTTTCTTGCCTGTCTATGGTATTCTCAGGAGTCTTCTCCAATACTAAAGTTCAGAAGCATCAAGCTGTTCCTATCTGACTTCTTTAGAGTCCTTCAATTCCACAGGGAAGACCATAGCTTTCATGGCTGCTCTATTAGGCAGATCTATTTGTTCTTTATTATTCATGGTTGATCCTAAAAGGCAGAAGCTACCTATCACTTTGATACCTTTATTGTCAATTCTGAAGCTGGTTGTTGTTCCTGTTGTAATTCATTTGGTCTTCTTTATTTTTAATTTTAGTCCCATTTTTTTCTCTATAACTTTCCCCAAAATGAGAAGGTTGGAGGCTGGAAATTATTCAATTGTCCTGGGTATAGCAATACTTTATTGAGGTGAGAGGAGCATCAGCACTTCTTTCAAGACAGATAGCCTGGCTAGAATGGATTTGACCAACTTCACCCAGCAGATGCCTAGAATACATCTCACCATCAGTTCTGTTAGAAAGTTCTTTATGGCCTTTCCTAAAAGAAGAATAGTTAATCTTAAAATAATCTATTAGGAAGCCATCTGCAAATATAATAGTGGAAAAATAAGTACATTTTACTCCTCTCATTGGCACAAAGTGGGATGCAATATAGGCTCAAATATGTTAGGTCATACTTACACTTTTTCTTTTTCCAATGGCACCCTAGACAGCCTTTCTATCACTTCATTTTCCAAAACTTACCAGGGTGATCAGTGAATGCAGAAAGGATGCTCAAGAACAATTATATTGAAAACTTTCATGTCCCTTCTGCCCATTGATAAGACATAAGTTGAGCTGCCCATAAAAGCTTTGGGAAGCTCCTAAAATATTATGTGAAAACCCGCTGGATCTACCTAGGTCGAGGTAGGGTGGACTGATTGAATATGTCTATTTTCTCTACAGAAGGGAGCAGCACCAGAAAGCTCTGCAAAAATTGAAGAATGATCTGATCATGACAAAGAATACAAGCTAATATCCCTAATCCTCAAACTGTATCACAATCTCTTAAAGCAAAAACCAATGTAAGATCACTGATCTGTGTCATTCCCTTAAATAACCTATGTCAGGTCCATGGTTGCCATAGCTGCCATGAACTCTCAAACCATTTCAGGTTCCACACCAAGTGAAGGTAAATTGAAGTCTTCCAGAACCAATAGCCTAGGAAACTTGATCCTCGCCAAGCAATGGCATTGAGAAGCCTAGGCAGGGAAGCTACTGTAGTACAGAGGCCATAGCAGCAGCAATCCCAGCTGAATCTCAAAACTCAATTTAACAAAAAGGATATCACTTCCATTTATCTATGGGGCAGCACTTCTGAAATCTACCAGATGTTTCTGAATGAGAGTAGCCATTCCCCCCTCCACCCCTTAAGGCAGAAACTGATTCCATACCCCAAACCCAGAAAGGCATAACTCTAAAAATGGAACTGCCCTCCTCAGCCATCCAGATTTCAGTAATATATACAATCAGCCCTCTCATCCATTGTAAGATCATGGATGAGGATGCCCTATTTATAGGTAGATCTGGTGTTCAGCAACAGGTTATGAGATTATTTGAACTAGAATGTTTTGACATCACTAACTCCCTGATCACCATCTGATTGGACTACCCTTTAATTGGGGATGACTTTAGAGATGAAAATGCTGTGCAGTCCTGACATGACAACCCAGTCAGTGTAGAATTACACCTATATTAATGTTACTGCATTGGCAGACAATAGGCTTTTGGGACCAATTCAACATGCCGGTCATTACTTTAAAGCCTTACATGTGCAGCACCAGGATACATCAACCAATACCTTGCTCATCTAGTCCAGTCCCCTATTCTGCTGAAAGTCCTCTATCTTTGTGATATATGAAGAATGCGGGTGAGATGGCAGATGCTGTTTAGTAGTCCCATGCTGTGGAATACTCTCTTCCAGAAGTACATGTGGCCACCAGTTTTGTGAAGTTCTGGAAACAACTTAAATTGATTTTATTTCAAGTAGTCTTTGGTCCTAGTTAATTGATTGTAAACATCTTTATTAGATTTTATTGTGATGGGTTTTTCTAATAATGTTGGCGAAGGGCAGTATCTCTTTTTCTTTTCTGTATTGGTTTTGAAAACTGACCAAAATTTGAGACTGAGGTGAGTTAGAATATATGGGAATGCAAATGCATCAGTTTTTTGAAATTCATGAAGCTGCATCTTTTGCCAGGATCATGCAACTGCTTCAAGGAGGATTCTATTTGAAGCTGTGCAATCAAATGTTGCTGATTTTATGCACTGTAGAAAGATACTGTATTTGTGTTTGCATGTATTCTAAAGCATATTTTCCAAATCTAAACTACTGGACAACCCTAGTTCCCATCAATACTTTAAAGTATGCTATATGTAGCAGTCTAGAGGCTGAATGTATTTAATTTATGCCCATGCCACTTTTCTAAAGTAAATATAGCACCTGACAATAAAGATTAACACATTCATATATAATAATACTTGGGAAAAGTTTGACTGGCAGATATCAAAGCAAAAGTCCCCTCGTATTTTAGGACTCAATTTTGTAAACTCACAGTATGGCCAAATACTCAGGGCTTAGTTAAACAGGATTAAATTCCTCCTGGAGGTGAGGGTGGGAGGATCTTTTTCTCCAGTCTGTTCCCAATCAATAACTCAACAGCTGGAACCATGTGCAAGGTACCACTGTTCATCGGTTTTATTTTGGAAGCAATAAGCTAGATCAGTTGGTCTTAATAGAGCTTGATCCCTTCTTCTTGTGGAAAATGCTCATAGAAAGTTGGAGCGATGGAATAGAGTGGAAATATGCTTACCATGCATACTCAGTTTATAAAAGGAATTTGTGCTAATACTCTCACACACACATAATCTCTGCCCAGTTCATAGATTGAGCTGTTGATATGAGCCAACACCTGTGGTTGCTTTCTAACCCATTTCTGGTTGTTGCACATAAGGTATATGCAGATTAGTTTAAAAAAAATAAAAAACCCTGCTCTATTTTACTATCTGCATTAGTTTGTGACCTAGATACTTCAAAGATTTGCCTCCCCCAACCCCATCCAATGTCTGCATTTTGATCAATTTACTTGCTCAAGGTCCCACCTCTAAATCAAACTCATGCTGTGATGACCGAAACAGGGCATCTCAATGGCAATTTTCTGTTATGGGACACTCTTCTAGAAGATATTTAGGTGATCTTATAAGACATGATTATTACTCAGACATTTATGGATAATAACTACTTCAGGACCAGATTATCTAGAAAATTATCTAGGGCCAGATTATCTTCCTATGATCACAGCCACTTTTTCCTTTAATTTTAAGAATAGGTGGTTTACTGAGGTGGTTTTAAAACTTTTTAAAAAATCAAGTTAACTATACTTTACATAATAAAATTTATTCTTTCAGATTTCTAATTTTTAAATCCATATAGACATTGCAGATCTTTAGGTACTTTATTCAGATTATGTAATGTCAAGAACTAGATTCTTTTGTCTGTTTTTATCTTCTTAATTGCAAATTATTATTATTTGTATCCTGCCTTTATTATTTTATAAACAACTCAAGGTAGTGAACATATTTAATACACCTTCCTCCTCCTATTTTTCCCACAATAGCAATGCTGTGAGATGAGCTGGGCTGAGAGAGAGTGACTGGCCCAAGGTCACCCAGCTGGCTTTCAGGGCTTAAGGTGGGATTCGATTTACAATCTCCTGGTTGCTAATCTGTTACCTTAGCCACCGGACCAAACTAGCTCTCAAATGCTTAGGTTTTTACAGCAAGTTGCATAGATTTTTATAGTGTATGTCTTCTGCAACTTCCCCTGAGTTATCTATATGGCCAGGAAATATCACATGATCCTACAATCTACCTTCAGGGAAGATATTGGGAGAGGCAACTTCTGTGCAAAGTGTCCCCAACTTTTATAAGGAGCTATCATATTTTGAAGGTTAAACAAATAAAAGAAGGCCCCACTTCATAAACTCCTTGCCCTTCCCACTGAAAAATATTTAGTGCTAGTATTCATATAGATTGATTCTGTTAAAAGTGAAATTAGCCTTATTAGTTCTGAGCTACAAAATCCAAACAACCTCTAGACTGGATTATGTTTCTCTGTAACAGTGTGTAAGCATTAACACATGTTTGCTGTTCAGAGATAGTTGCATTTCTGTTCCACTTATACTTCTGTGTTCCCACTAAGGGGCACTCAAAAGCTGCCTTCCACCTGCCTCCCAGCAGGAATGGACCAATCAGCTTGCAGAACGTGTACCTCTGCAAATGTGCAGTTAAAATTTGGGAGGTGTGAGCATTCAATGTTCTGTGGCCATCTGCAACCTCTGCTTACCCCAAAACCCCTGCATTGCATAGCTACACATTGAAGCCTATACACAGTTATGGAGAAGCATAAAACAAGCTTTACTGCTATTAGCAGTTGTGCAAACTTTTGTAATTCAATTCTGGTAACCCTAGTAATACAATCAAAGCATGTTTCCACCATAAACTGGGATAGAAATCTTCGACTCTAAGCAACACCACATTTTTCTCCATTAAAATGTTCTATCTCTTTTTAAAAGTGATGAACATCAAAGAGAAAAAGGATGTCCATTTTAGCAAGTATTCCGAAACATATATGCTAAGATGTAGACTTTGTTGTTAAAGAGTGGAGCTTATTTTTGAGTAAACATGCACAGAATTTTATTGTTAATCTCTCCAACTGGATAGTGGCCAAGTACTTAACATTCCCCCAAACAGATTTGTAGGCTGTTTTAACCAGTTGATGTATGCATGAATCAAGAGTAACAGTGCCATGTGTTCAGAACAACAACTGTCATCTTTATATATGAGTTCCCTTAATGAATAAATTCCTTTTCAAAGCACTTACTTCAGCTATGTTTCAAAAGGATTGATACTTTTTTCTTGTAGCTTTTTTTAGCATATGGTTAATTCCAATATTCTATTGTATTTGCATACTTTTTTTCCCCTCCCCATCCCATTTTCTTTCTGCATTGTGGCTTTTTATATTGAAAGCCTGAGGACAAGGATTGTGCAAAACATTTGCAAAGCCCTACTGTTTGGCTTTAATTGTCAAATAAGTTGCCCTGAGACACTTTCTGGCTCAAGGATTTTAATATGAATACATTAAATAAGGAAAATAAAAATAAATACTGTTCATAGAATTACTATTCTACAGCAAACCCTTATAATAACCCACTACTGTAGTTTTGCAAATTCCAAAAATTTGTCTCCCTGTTCCAAATATCTAGTGCATAAAGTAGTGGATGTGGGAAAAACAAGAACTGAACCATGTGTGAAGGGGGGGAGCAGCCTAGAGTCATGATACATGCTCAAATGCAGGGGGGCCAACCCCCCTGTGAGGACCATTACTTTATCTGCCAAGAACAGGTGCAAGGTTGGTAGTTGGAGAAATTCTTGTAACCTTGAAACTTCCATTAAACAAAAAAATAGAAACTACTTCAACTTGGCCTATTCCTTTCAACTCTAACAATGGGCTTGATTTTCCCTTATCATATTATCAAAGTTCAGATCAACTCTGGTTTATTCAGTAAACTATGGTTAAACAACTGATGGCTTATTGCTCTGTGAGAACACAGTAAGATAAACCTAGTGTTGTGGCTGGTTCTTAATTTCTTACTTTTTCACAGATTAGTAGGAAACCTACTGATGTACCATGAAGATACTACAGGAGACCCTGGTATAAGTATTGAAATAAAAATGTATTTTCTAAAAATTGTCATTTTTTTTCAAATACCATAATATCTTGCTATTCCTACTCAAAGAATACAAAAATATCATAGGATTTGGCCAAATTGTAAGTTGTAAGCTATTCAATTATGAAATACAGATTTTTATTTAATTTTGAGTTTCTTTGAATACGATCAGAGGGGAAGAGATCCATTTCTGGCTTATGCAGTATTCTGAAAAACTTTCTGTTAATAATGTCTGTGAAGACTCTCACTCGTCCAGGGTAATTGCATCGCAACAAAAGTTTAAAAAGCAGGCATCTGGATTGGATTTTTCAAGTAGAAGACATTTCACCTTTTATCCAAAAGGCTTTAAAGAAAATGTTCAGAAAATGTTGATGGATTTCTAGAATACTATCACAATATGCAGAAGCTTGTATACATATAATGCAAAATAAAACAGCTGTTTTTCCCAGAAATGTAACACTATTGTTAGAAAAATAGTAAACTGAACTGTAAACACAGAGAATTATCTACAAAAGAATTATTCTCATACAGAGAATTCCCAAACGGAATTACTAAAAGGAAAAAAAGTATCCCTATAAATATAGCATCATGTTTGGCTCTGTTTCAGATCTCTACCACTTTTCTGATAATTCTTCCTTAAAAGTCCTGGATTTTTTTCTTTCTGCACAATAATGTTGCCTTGCTCCATAATGAAGTAAATACAGTCTTGCTTGCAGAGAATAAGTATGTGACTGAGGAAGCCCTAAGATGACATCATTAGCTGCTCACCCACTTTCAGAACAGATGCTTGGATTATAATGCATAAGCATTATATGTTGAAAGGAGTAGATTGCAGTATAGGTAGCCTTCAGCTGACAATCACTGGCTCAGGAACCACTCAAAGTTACAAAGATACTGAACGAGTGGTATCATGACCAGTTGTTGAAGTTTTGGTCATCCCAGCACCTAGCTTGTATTTACAATATCTGCAGTGCCCCACTTCATGTGATCCTAATTTATAACTTTTCCTGAAGGCTTTGCACAAGCAAAGTCAAAAGGGAAACTGGCAGGGACAGCTGATATATGCTCAGATAATTTTTCCCCACTCTCTCCAGGCATCACTAGGGTTTGCACTGCACCTCTTCCACCACTAGTCACCCTTGCACACCCTCCCCCATTTGGTAGCAACCACTTACTTACCTACTGATTTGTTTGCAATCCACCTGGGATTTGAAACTTCCTGCTTACTCTCTTGACTTTGTTACTGGAAGTCGGCAGAAAATTGTGAAGAGATCCTCACTTAACAATCCACAGTCCTTAACAATATCCTTAACAAACACAGCTCCTTAACAATAGGAGCAGGGACTGCAGGCATTGCTATCATTAAGTGATGTGGTCACATGATATCACTTCTTACAACTGCATCACTTAGCAATAGAAATTATGGTCCTAGCTGCCGCCATAACTCAAGGACAATCTGTATCTCTTTAGAAATGGCAGTCCTTTAACTCTGCAAAGTTTATTTATCTGTTGCTTCTCTGAGCCTTTCCCCATTGGTGAGCTGAAATGCTACTCATCCGTTCCTGGGTTGGCAAAAAAAAAAAACCTTTACAAGTTTGAGATTTGCTGTTCCCATTGCCATCCCTCTCCAATCTCTGTTTCTAGTCATTGTAGTTATTAGTTTCTGTCCAACATTTTATGCATTTGATTTTATATACCTTG
>JANHZU010002126.1:138809-149773 GCA_032468055.1 Acrochordus granulatus | reverse complement strand
GGGAAGGATTTCCCTTCCCCTCCATGCATAGGGAGGATGTGCGGAGATCCTCCATCAGGCTGCAGGAACAACTCTTGGATCTTGGGAATCCAAGCTTCATTTCAAGAGCTCCCTCCCCCCTTGCAGGAGTTCCTTTCTGCGTATGGAGGGGAGGTGAACTCCTGTGCCGGGCTAGAGAAACAAAGCTTGGATCCTGAAGTTACAAGATACATTTCTGCAGGCCATCACAGGAATTCTCCTTTGCACCCTTTGGGGGGGAACTCCTACAGCAGGCTGCAGAAGCACAGCTTGGATCCTGAAGATTCAATCTCCATCCCTGCACCCCATCTTCACATGGAGGGGAACCACTGGATTCCTGTGGCAGCTACTTCTTTTGCTCTGACTGCTTATGACACGCACGGTCACTTAGCAATCCGCAACTGGAAGCACCAAGATTAGGGCTGTTGAGCAGAAGAGATGCACGGGCAATTCACTTAACAACTGCTTCATCAACTATCAAGGTTCTTGTTCCAATTGCAGTCATAAATCAAGGACTATCTGTATTTAGCTACTGATGAAATAATGAATTTAAGAAAAGTACAACATTAATCAAACAAGTGTACCTGAAACAGAGTTTTAAAGTAATTATATTAAAGGATAGAAATTACAAATCTATTTTTGATAGATTTATAAAAGCTGACGCTAAACATTATCCTGCATTTAATCATATTTCTGTCTCCCTGTCTATCTGTTTTTCTAGGCCCGCTGGGATGGTTTGACAGGACGAATTACTTTCAACAAAACAGATGGTTTAAGAAAAGATTTTGATTTGGATATCATCAGCCTTAAGGAAGAAGGAATGGAAAAGGTAATCGTTTTGGTACCACTCTATTCCTGCTGTGAGCCAGATAGTACAATCAGTGAGCCTGTGAATATTTAAAGGCATGGTGGACCACAGGTGGATATACTGCTTTTTTGTACCATAAGCTGACCATGTCTCACTGAAGTGAACATTCAAGGCCTTTCTCCACTACTTCCTTCTCATAGCATCCTATGTAAATTTATTTTTTTTCTCAGATTGAAAAAAAATTGCTAGGGACACATATCATCTTATTAAAATCATCTATATTGTCAACAAAATTAAGTTTGTCTGTTCTGGCAGTGAAAAAAAGTCTAAGTTTTGGATTTTTTTATTGCTTTTTGAGGCATATCTTTTTCTAAAATCTGCTGTGAAGATTTTATGGGGGTTATCTATTTCATGGGGTGTTAGCTACGCTGACTTTTTATAGTCCTTTTTATGGTTGGCTTGTTGAAGTGCTGATACTGCTCTCTTTCTCTGTGTATTTCCCTTCATCAGCCACAGAAGCAAGACAAGAAACTAATAGGTCTTAAAAGTTTAATTACAGTATAACTAGTATAGATACTGTACTGCTTGATGTATTCAGGAGGCTTATTCATCTGTTCTCATGACAGTGAATTCAAAACAGGAGGAAACAATTGCTGGTCAATTTGATATCAAGCAGGAATTTCAAGAGGCATAACTCAATTGCAATAAATCCAGAAAATAGTCTGTACCTTTAAGACCTTTAGATATAGGGTGGTTTTCATCTAAAATTGTGTGTATCAAAACTAACTGGAACCAGAAGCAACTGAAGAGTTATAATTTCTCAGACACCGTAGCCTTCCTTTTTTAAAATCTGCAGTATAGGGTTAGATGTGATAGAGAAGCCACCGCTATTTTTGTTGCTGAATTATTGGAATAATTTATTTCACATCCTTTGGGATGGAGAATGGCATAGTTCTTATTGTCATTTCTCACTGTTAAACTGTTAAAGTTGCCAATTCCATTTCCAAAAAATAAGTTTCATTTTTGACTTACCTGTCTAATGACATTTATACCTTGTATCCCAGACAGTGAAATGTTTCTGTGATTTTTCCTTTTGCTGAATAGTTTCTAAACATCAGCTTTTTAAATTTGGTTTCTGTTTTAAAAAGATAAACTCTAGCTGAGTCAGTAAGCGTTCTTGCTAGTAAAGGATGGAAAGCTTCCTGAATTGACTGTGAGGCAATCTACCTTTCAAGCAAACCAAGTGAGGACAAACCAACAGACTAGATATCAATGAAAATGATGAATGTCTGATAATAGGTAAATAGAAGGTGCATGGGAAAACTCAAAATACAGAAATAAATCCTGTTCCTGGTGTACTACAAGTTGAACAAAAGGCATAAACCTGATTTTTAAAAATGCTGAATTATTCATTGGATGAGGCTCTTTTCATGTGTGTGCATTCTGGGACAATTTCCACCTTGGTCCATCAAAAGGTTACCTGCAAGGACTTCACTCTTATGAATACCCAATTTATTTCACTAATATTTTTGTAACAATGAACCTTTTATGGTTTATACCAATTGACAGCAGTAGTGCGAAGCTATCCAATTATTTACTTAATTGTTAATATCATTCATGTAGACTTATAGCTCATGTAATTTTTATTTTTAATGAGGACCTACATATAATAGCTCTTATATAATTATGCTTTATGCATTTGTGAGAAGAAGGACTTGGAACTACATACTCAAATAAATCTGATACAGTGATTTTCTAGCCCAATCTAAGCATTAATGCATTGTATGTTTTCCTGTAAAACTTGTTACAAATCAGCCATTTCAGTCCTTTATTATTCTCTCATTGCAAAGAATGCATCCACATCATTATAACTTGTTTTGAAGAGCTACGTGAATGCTATTTCAGCTAATGTACATGCCGTTGGCTAAATATTACTTCTATAGTTACTATTAACACTAAGTGTTCTTTGAATTGTTGAATGTCATTATTTTATATCCAAAAATTTTTTCACTTTGCAAAATAAGATTAATATCACTACACTTAAGCTAAACAAAGCAAAAAATTTTTGCATATGTGTTAAGTTTATGCTGCATCTCTTTTGAAACAAATAATAGTAATATAAATAAGATGAATCTTTGAATTTTATACAAACCCAGAGCATAATAAGTAACCTGTAGCTACCTTGAGCATTGGAATATACAGAAAGATAAACTATAAATCAAGAATAAATCAAAGAAATAAATATATTAACAATACACAGCCTATTTACTTATTTTTATGTTTTAATTTTAATAAATTTTACAATAAGTTTGAGAGGGAATGGATATGCAGTATTTTTTATTTATATCTAACAGTTTAATAATACATGCACAAGTGAAAAATTCCCCCAATGAGGCATCACTTTGCTGTGGTTGGGAGGCTTGTATGCTTCGAAGAAGATGAAAGCTATGCCAGAGGTTCAGCCATATTGGACAGATCTCATCAGAGGAGCTAGACAAAAGGTGTCTCCTTCCCATAAAAAATATGAGACATAATTTACAGAAAGCCATAATGGCTCAGTTGTCACCTGGGTTAACGAGGACTGCACTAGATCTAGTTGGGGTTCCTAGACATCTGGTGAAAAATGGGCTACAGGACTCCACTGGTGTTTTCCCTAATTTATTTCCTTATGCTACAGTTTCTCTTCTAACTCTTAAAACCAGGAATGATTCTGACAGATTGTCTTTTCTTATGTAGTGTCTTATTTGCTAGATAACTGTCATTTAACCTGTTTGCATTTGAGTTAGAGCTTTAAAAATTGACCCACTGATGAAATATTACATTAATGAAATTGTGTATTAATCTGCATAGCAAATATCAGTCATATGAAAATAATCCATTTACCTGAAGAAAAAATCCTCCAGTCTTGTTATTTGTATTAAGAAATAACTTCAGTGGAGCCTCTTCTGCAATGCAAATAGTGCTTGGATGGTTCTCCCTCATCCATAGCCAGGATTACCACCTCTTACATTTCCTACAGCCATAATACTACCAGATCCTCTCTGAGGAGGGTTTATGTTTGTTTATTTATTTATCAAATTTATATGCCGTCAAACTCAAAAAACTAGTCTCAGTGCCTTACAATGCAAAACATATTAAAAACAATAAATTTTAAAATTAACCAAACAGAAAGGGACGGAGTGAGGTATATGTTGGGGGAGGAGAAATTAACTTAATCTGCTAGCCGCCCCTATGATAACATATGTCCATTGGGGCCCCAAGCCAGCTGGCAGAGCCAGGTCTTCAGGCCCTTTTGAAAGGCTAAAAGGGTGGGTATGATCTCACTTCAAGGGGCATCATGTTCCACAGGACAGGACCCATAACAGAAAAGGTTCTTCTCCTGGACTCTGATAATCAAAATTCCTTGACTGATGGGGTCCACACCATGCCTCCTCTGCTGGCCCTGGTGGGGCAGGCTGTCCCTTCTGGGATGAGATGATTCCTAGGTAACCTGGACCCATGCCATGAAGGGCTTTAAAGGTAAGAACCAACACTTTGCTGGAAGCAAACTGGCAGCCAGTGCAGCTCACAGAATAGTGGTGTTGCATGGGTCATTCTGGGGCCCCAAGAGCTGTCTATGCAGCAACACTATGCACCAGATGTAGCTTCCAAATGCTCTTCAAGGGTAGCCCCATGTAGAGCACATTTCAGTAGTCCAGAGGTGAAATGACTAGGGCATGAGTGACTGAGCACAGGGACTGCTGGTCCAGAAAAGGGCACAACTGGCACACAGCGCAAAGTTGCACAAAAGCTCTCCTAGCCATGACTGCCACCTGCTCAATATGTTTATATTGTTTATGTTGCAGAAAGAATATTAATTGCTAGCTACAATATAGTCCATCTTTTACAATTTAATTAAATTACATTACAATGCCGTTAAATATGAAATTATGCAGGGTGGATGTTATAAGTATGCCATTCCTTCTCATAGTTTCAATTCAACAACTAGATAGTTTTATATTCCACAGAAATTCCACAGGGCCAAAGCATTTATAATATCCCATAAATGATAGTCAAGGTCCTGGGGTTGGGAATCTTTTTTTTCACTTTGCTTCAATTTCTAGGTGTCATTGATCACTGAACTATTTTACTGATTCCATCATATAGAATTGTCAAGTGGTAACTGCTTTCAGCAAAGAAGCAGAAAAACAATGGTGACTTTACCTGTTACAAGTAGTGTGTTTTATGAAAATCAGTTTTTTGTTCCATTTTCAAAACATTCATTAAAAAGACAAAAGCAAAATGTAAAACTTCAGTGTTCGAAAATTCTGATTAATGTGCAACTAACATCATTCCCTAATAATTAAATCCCATCTCAGTAGTGTATTTTATGTAACTGATTATATTGATAATTAATCATTTTTTGTAGATCCAGTTTCAAAAATGTCTGATCCATGTCTTTAGTATCTGTTATGGCTGCTGTTTTAGTCTGCTGCTCTGATGTGAATCGTAAAAAAATTTCTAGGACAGATCAATAATACACATTCATTTGTATGAAGGCATTTTCCTAACATTACTGGGTGGGGGTCATATATCTAATTTCTTTTATATAGGTTGGGATTTGGAACTCAAATTGTGGCCTTAATATGACTAATAGCAATAAAGACCGATCTACCAATATAACAGATTCGCTGGCAAACCGAACACTCATAGTCACCACTATTTTGGTAAGTTCTGGGATATTTTCTAGTTATTTTTTGTCAGTTACCTTTGCTTTGCTTTCATAGTAATATTTGCTTTGCTAATAAAAACATGTTTTTTTATTAATCACAAACAGAAACAGGGATATAAATTGTATAAGCATAAACATATTGTAGATCACATAATTAAATTATATGTGTTAACAACAGATATACTCTGAGATAATCATCTAAATCTGTTCACATATGAAATGGTTTTATGTGTTATAAACCTTGTATTTCTGGAGCATATGTTCCTATTTTTTCCTAACTTTATCATGTTACTAAATAGTTTTAGCCGTTCATTTATTTGTTTAAAGCAAATGCATTATAACAAAGAAATAGCATGAGTCTATGATGAAATAAGTTCATCTTTTATTTCAAAGCCAAGTTTGAGAAAGCAAACTTTAGAAAAAAATGAAAAGAAATACAGTCTGTATTGTATCTCTGAACAATAGTAGGATATACACACTATTATGTAAAATCAAGGTTGACAGACTAATGCTCAGGAATATCACAAGTCTCTCTCTCAATTTAAAAAAATAACAAAGAATTTTAAGATGGCCAATAACTACTAAGACAGCCAGCTCTAGAAAAATTCTCACATAATATACTCAGGGGTATCTAGATCCAAAAAAATACAGCTGACTATGATGTTAAATGAAGAATCAAGGGTTTAATGGAAGATTAACAATTCTTTTTTAACTTTTTTTTCCTTATGGCCAGAAAAAATGTGAGGATTTATTATAGGATTTTCCACTTACTTACCAGAATAACATGGAGGTATCTTATCTTGAATGAATCACCACGGTGCTTGTTTTTAGTGTGTGAACAAATATACTGAGTAATGAATCTTTGCAAACTCGTTTTCTTTTTACCATCTTAACCAAATTTGGCTGTGATGGCCTCAGCAAACAAATCATGCTAGAGTTACTGTTTTACAGACTTGATTCAGATAAAATGTTGATGTTAAGCTAAGCATCTGTACTTTTTAGCGTATGACTAATCTTTTTCTGTATTTCAAAAATATATAGTTTCTACATATATTTTTATACAGGAAGATCCCTATGTCATGTACAAGAAATCTGACAAACCACTTTATGGTAATGATCGATTTGAAGGTTATTGCCTGGATTTGCTAAAGGAGTTATCAAGTATTTTAGGCTTCATCTATGAAGTAAAACTCGTATCTGATGGAAAATACGGAGCACAGAATGACAGAGGAGAATGGAATGGGATGGTCAAAGAACTCATAGATCACGTAAGATTGAATCATTACCTTTTTCAATCTTTTCAGCTTGCGCTGATCACTGATAGAAACACATAAAATATAAAACTTCTGTACCTTTTATTTCTCTATGGATTAAATAGCCATTTGATATAACAACAAAATTAGAATGAAAAGGTTATTTTTCCCCAGAAAACCTGTGATCTTAAAAATGTATATGCAGCGGAGTTACTTACTGCGAGCCAACCGATCATGTGATAAACACGTGTATTTTAAGAACACTGAACATTCTGTCCCTTAACTATAGATATATGTAGAAAAAATGGCTGATGACCACTTCCCTTCTTCCAATTTTATTCACCTTAGTGGTTTTTATATTCCTGGCTTCTCTAGAGCAGAGGTGAATAAAATGTTGCCCATATCTTGCTGGACCACAGTTCTTATCATCCATTGGTATTAACCATGCTCCTTATAGTTCAGTTAACGTCTGGGAAGGAAAGGCTATGCTCACTCACTGAGCATAATGTTTTGTATTAGCCCATTCTTTACAACGTGAACATTATGTGCTGTTAGAACTCAAACAAAACAGCTAACTAGTACACGGAGAAGTTCCCTGGGAAACACAAGGAACTGTAGAATCAACTATCTCAATAAATTGCAGTTTTAATTTCTACATATTTCTATATGAAAAGTTCCCTGGAAAAATATCACTTTTGGCATCTCTCAGAGTTTCACGCTTCCTATTATGCTTAATGGATTCCGTATGCTCAGTTTTTGAGGGAGCGCGGTGGCTGAGAGCTTAAAATGCTGCGCTTGTCAGCCAGAAGGTCAGAAGATCACAGACCCAAGTGCCACCGGGTGAGCTCCCATTACTTGCTCCAGCTCCTGCCAATGTAGCAATTCAGAAGCTTGTAAAAAAACAAGTAAATAAGTACCATGTAAATTGGTGGGAAAGGTAACAGTGTTCCGGGCACCTTGGCATATAGTCGTGCCAGCCACGTGGCCACAGAAGCATCTTTGGACAACACTGGCTCCCTCAACTGTGAATCGGAGATGAGCACTGCCCCCTCAAGTCATCCATGACTGGCAGGGGATATAAAAACCTGTACTTTTTATACTCAGTTTTTACCAACAGCACTTTCATGATAGCAGCTCAAGAATCACCTAAAAACACAAAACACTAAATCATATATAGTAACCATTAAAATACATTATTTACAAAGCATCCTTGTGCTATATGTTTTTGAATGAATAAAAGGAAGATAAGTGTGCCTTCTTACAGTATTTTTCTGAAAGTAAGGTCCCTTAATACAATGGAACTTACTGCTGAATAGACATGTATGCAGTAATATAGTACATTTCTGTTTCTTTCTCAATAACCTTTAATGAGAAAAACGTTTTTGTTTGAAATTTATTGGTCTATACTTTTTCATGCTTGAGAGAGTGATACAATAAAAATATGTTTGTTTCTTCAGTGGAAATGAGAGATAATTTTCCCATTGTATTCCCAGAAAGCTGACCTGGCAGTTGCTCCCCTCACTATTACCTATGTAAGAGAAAAAGTAATAGACTTTTCAAAGCCATTCATGACATTGGGAATCAGTATTTTGTACCGGAAGCCTAATGGCACAAATCCTGGGGTTTTCTCCTTTCTGAACCCTCTTTCTGCTGATATTTGGATGTATGTGATGCTAGCCTGCCTGGGAGTCAGCTGTGTGCTCTTTGTCATTGCACGGTAAGTTTAAAGGCCACACTTCTGTAATAGCAAAACATTGCATTCCACTAAGTGATACCTCTGGTCATGTAAAGTATTCTGGGTTCAGAAATGCTAATCTAGTTACATTTTCTTCATCACTACCCTGTAACAATGGGTTCTATAAGACTGGTTACTGTAAAAGCAGGTAATGGAAGACAAGGAATTTGGGAAGCTACTGGAGTGGCTGCAGTCTATGCAGAAAGAGAAAGAGCCCTGCTGGATCAGATAATAACAGCTAGCTAGTTCAGCATTTTGTTTCCTCTCATGGACAAGCAGGCTTAAGTCAATTTATTTGTATCACTGCTTGGGTGCCATTCTGTGTATGACTGCTGTCTTGGGTAAACACCTTATTTGGTGGTTTTCAAATTATATTCCAAAGAATGCTTAGGTCTTCTGGAAGGATGTCAGAGATTTCTAACCCAAAGTTTAATAGATATCCAATGATATTAAGGCACATTATGATCTTTCGTAATTTATTTAGCTGCTCTTGTCATATATAACAGAAAACTGCCAGCTCAAGTAGAAGATGTTTTTACAATCTGTCTTTGTCAAATTTGGCACTCTTGTTCTTATACCTCCCTATATAGTCCATGTTCTTTTTAATCCACAGGAGAAGCTATTGGATTTTTGGTTAAGTAATTGGGTGAGTTGGATGGAAAAGTATAAGGTATATCATGTAAGTTCAAGAAAAGTAGCCAAAACTCCTTGAAACATAGAATGCCCATTGTTCGCATGTAGCAACAAGTGTTTCTATCTTTATTGCCAATATACAATATATCAGGCAGAGTTCTTATTCTTACAAACTGTCTGTACTCTGCAGAACATTTACCACATATAAAGGCTGTCCTGAAAATGAATTGCTATAGAAAGATCTTCGAAGATTAAAAGTTTGAAAGCTACTAAATAAGTTTATTATTTAAATAATTTTAATAGCACTGAAGTAATTCTTAAAAGTACAGGTACTATCAAGCTATTATTTTTTTGGCAGACCAAACTGCCTATTTCATGTAAGATAATGATGTCTTAATGATAACTAATGTCTTGATTTTCATGCAAATCCGATACAGGGCTCTCGAAAACCACATTTGCAGCAATAAATGCTTATGAACAATGCTCACTGTACTGTGAATCACAGACTTGACTATTTGTAGATCAACAACATTGGCATGACTTATAACCATCTGATTATCATTTCCAGTTTTTTTTTCACTGTGTAATGAGGCAAGACTGAAAATTATTCTTTTTTCTCACTGTGAGAAAGATGAATAAAAATCAGTTACCTGGAACCTTTGCTAACAAGGGCTTGATTCCCACATTGAAAAAGTCTGAAATGAATAATACTCTCAAAAGGGGGTTGTGCCAATTTGCAGAACACTTTGGACATTTAAATAGCTTGTTACCAAGTTGCAAAATGGCAAAGATAGGAATTTCTAAAATGGATTTGTTTTATGGCACAGACATAAAATATTCATTCACTGTTTTCACTAGTTGAGCAAAATTTTCAGTGAGGCCAAACCAGAAGCATCCATGCTTTTTCATTCTTATTTCTAAATGTTTTTAAAGATCTTTATAGTTAAAAAATTGTGTTTATATTTCCATGATTCAGCTACAAAAAACAAACAAGGCAGGTTTAGCCTATGGTATTCTTGTTCAAGGATTTTTTTGTCACCAAGTTTCTTAGTTTATATAATGACCTCATCCCTCCTCTGGAAGCTGCTTTCTAAGATCATACATTTCGAGCTCCACATATTAATTTTGGATTGCTGTGTATGGAGAAATGGAAAGGAAAATAATTCTGTTTTTCAGTCATGCAGTCATGTCCAACTCTTTGTGACCCCATGGACTTTGTCATGCCCTCCCTGTCCTGCACTGCCTCTGGGAGTCTGCCCAAGCCCACACTCACCACACTGACTCACCACACTTTTCTCTTCAATCTTTCCTAGCATCACGGTCTTTTCTAATGAGTCCTCTCTTCACATTATGTGGCCAAAGTACTTGACCTTCAACTTCAGTACCTGTCCCTCTAATGAGCAATCAGGGTTGATTTCCTGAAGAAATCAGCTGGTTTGATCTCAAGAGTCTTCTCCAGAACCACAATTTGAAGGCATCAATTCTTTGTTGCTTAGCCTTCCTTATGGTCCAACTCTCACAGCCTTATATTACTACCATAGCTTTGACTATCAAGACATTTGTCGGCAAGGTGATACCTCTGCTTTTTAATATGTTGTCTAGGTTTGCCATAGCTTTCCTCCCAAGGAGCAAGTGTCTTTTGATTTCATGGCTGCAGTCACTATCTGCCGTGATCTTGGAGCCCAAGAAGGTGAAATCTGCCACTGCTTCCACTTCTTCTCCTTCTACTTGCCAGGAAGTGATGGGACCAGTTGCCATGATCTTAGTTTTTTTAATGTTGAGTTTCAAACCAGCTTTTGCACTCTC
>JANHZU010002126.1:128579-138709 GCA_032468055.1 Acrochordus granulatus | reverse complement strand
ACTGGAGTGGGTTGCCATTTCCTTCTCCAGTGGAGTCCTGTAGCCCATTTTTCACCAGATGTCCAGGAACCCCAAAAACATCTAGTGTGGTCCATGTTAACCTAGGTGACTACCAAGCCGGTATGAGTTTCTGTAAATTACTTCTCATATTTTTATGGGATGGAGACACTCTTTGTCTAGCTCTTCTGATGAGATCTGTCCAGTTTGTATGAAACTCTGTCAAAGCTCTAATCTTCTTCAGAGCACACAAGCCCACGAACTACAGCGAAGTGGTACCTCACTGGGGAAGAAAATAATTCTACAAATTAAAAATAACAAATATATTTTTGGCATATACAGTTTTTATTGATTACATATTCAAATGATAAAACAATCAGGAACCTTTGTTCACATCTCCAAATTGCTTTTACATTTCGTTCTGTATAACACTGTCATATCATTTTTGATTTATAAGGTTTAAATATGGAGGGTAGGTAACTGAAATTAGTTTTAAAAAATAGAATTAGAAATATTTTTAGAAGACAGAATTTTAAAAAGGCAGAATTAGAATACATAAGATGTACTGGCAAAATAAGACATTAACTGATAATTTACCTGATGCTCTGAACTACAAGGGAAAGACAGAATACATTTCACATCCTACAACCTGTGCACAATTTCATTCTGACGTTTTCTTAATACCTCCAAAGGAAATTATGTTATGGATAATTATGTGCACAGCTACAGTTAGTGACTTCAACAGAATTATACTTTAATCCAGTTTTATTTTTCCTTCCATAACAACTTCAGTACAATATGTTAAGATCCTCAGGCTTTCATTGGAATGAATAACAGAAAGATAATTGGATTAGGCATCACATTTAAAAGCTGTTCACATAATATTATTTGTTTTATTTTAAAAAATCATAAAGTTAAATTTCATCCATTTACAAAGCTGGTAGTGATTTGCTTTTAAATCAATAAATATTTAATTTTAATTTTTTAAAAAAATAATTGGTAACCACTATATAAGATTCAGTACCCCACAATAATTTTGTCTGAAATTTATATTTGGCTTCAAAATTGTGCTCTTTGGCAAAGAGGTATTTCTTTTGGTGTAACAATAATTCCACATCCGTTCCTATCAATTCTGCTGCTAGAAACCAACTACAAAATGTGTGCAGTAAATATTATAAATCATTTAGAAATATCTTAAAATCTAACTCATTAATTATGGCATATATTGGCGTGGATTATAGACAATTTCAGATGCAATTCCATAGCTGATGCTAACTAATTGACAAGCTAATAATGCAGGCTGCTGCCTGCTCTATGTAGTAAACCTGGTGCCTTCCAGAGGTGAGTGCTTTCTAAATTCTTAGCAATGGATTGCTAACTGAGAAATTTCGAGGACTCAAGGCTCCAAGGTTAGGAGGCTGCAATAAAATATGTATATTCTGTATACACATGTCTGTATATATGTGTGTGTGTGTATGTAATAAAAGCAGATGATCCTCATATCTTCAAGCCTTGAAAACAATCTCTCCCCATTCAGCACTACAAAAGCATGTAGTATATTTTATAAGTAAAGGATATTGGTTCAAAGCATAATAATTCATAAAATGCTATACTCTAATATAATGATTTCAATATAATTTGAATTTGGATGTTTTCTTTGACTTTTTAAAAATCTGATGGAAAGAGGATTGATTATGCATGGAAATTCCAGTTATTTTCCAGCATATACTGTTATGTATTTTGCTTTGCTTTGTTTTATTTTGCCTTGTTTACTTCAACAAGCAATTTTTTTTTCTTTTCCTGTTTAAAAGATGCAGCCACCCTGTTATAAATTAGTACTTGAAAGTCTTGACCAGCTCAGTTGTATAAAATTTTTGCAGCACTTCTTGTACTTTTTTAAGTTTTTTGTACCAAAATGGTGTTCACAAGAACTCTCTTCCAAAAAGACGATACATCAGAATTCTAGTCACTGTTGTCAGGATATTTTGTTTCATTTTGCTCCCAAGGATATTCAGTTTTATTCTCCCAACAGATGTGGCCACTGAGGATATTGAATAGCCATTTGCCCTGCAGTATTTTTTTTCTTTATCTCTTCTTCAGAGTTCACTTGCAGATTCAGGATTTCAGTATGATGGAATTTTCTTTCCCAGATACTCTTACATATAGTATAGTGCCACTTTTTGTCCACCCACTGTCTTTTGATCCTGAGGCATACCAACCCAATGCCAGTATTGATTGTAATGCTATTTATCTGATAGACATGGAAATCTGAGCATTTGAAATTGAAAATGGTGGTGGATAGATTAATAATCTCAATACCGCCATTTAAGATGAAGCTTATTCTGTCTCAATGCTGGCACAGCCTTGTTGTTACTATAATTACATCCTGTGTTGTTGATTAAAATGTTTATTTTAATTTTGAATTTCAAATTCAAGAGCTTGGTGAAGTATTTTTAAATGATACTTTCCTTATAATGCATTCATGAATAACCATCTTATTTTGATTTTTTTAAAATTACCTATTATACTGATGATTATATTATTTAACTAACCGCATCCTAAACAACAAACTCTTTCAATCAGTATCTTCATTATTATGTTCATTGCTTCAAGTCTAGCACAATGCTCAATAACAAGAATGCAGGCATTCAAAGTTTAAATATATTGTTAAAATAACTATTGTATTGGCATATTGTCAATTAAGGCCATATTTATAATCACTAAAAAGTATGTCCTGCAATTGTGAAACTATCAATCTGCAAGAATATATAGGTGAAGAATTTAAAATAATTGTTCATGGTTTTAAAATAATTTTGCAAGGGCTTTGTCCTTAGTAGTTGTTTGTTAAGAACTCATGGAATTAGATGAGCTCATGGATCAGGTGACAGAAGTCATTCTGAAGCTTCAATGTTCTTGTCAAAGACAACCTTATTTACATGATTGATTGCAGGCACATGGATCCCAAGGGCAGGTATGGGGAACCTGTCATTCATTGGATATTTCTAAATGAACGGTATCAGGAAGTAAGGCCAACTATGAGTGATGATGGGAATCGTAATATCCAGAATGGCACTGATTCATTCTTTCCAAAAGACATGTTTGGAGAACTCCAACAATTAAATATAAAGTTTGGATGATGAGATCCTGATTCATACATCTCCACCATTTCTATACTTTAGAGGTATATAAAATTATATAAAGTTAAAATCATTTAAAGTAATTATTCTAGATTGAAGTACAGTGAAAAGTCACTCAATGAGTTTCTTTGCTAATAAAGGATTTAAATCTGATTCCATAATTTCTACTGATAATAAAAGAAATAAAAAATAAAGAAAGTCAAAGATATGGTAAAATGTACTTCTGAGTGCTATTTGTCACATTTTTGAAACATTAACAATAATAAATCACTTGGAATAATAATAATTAACTTGGGAGTTCATAAATGAAATTCAGCTAAGAGGACGAACATAGAAGATACTAACTCTTGAAGAACATATAGAAGATACTAACTCTTGCCTCCCTACTGGACCTATCCATTTCTTTTCAATCAAACCTTGGATCTGCTTTCCTGCATCCAATTTGTGTTCTGGCCATGTAAGTGAATTCATTCACTGAATGACAGTTGGAAAATACTGTTACTGAATGAGAGGCCCTAATATTGCTCTATAAATATACTGACACACAGTATTGACATACAAGATCATTCATGTCAGAAGAGATACTGTAGGTGACAAGAAATTGGAGCACCTTTATCAAGATCTGATTTTGGAACAAAGTTCAAGGTTTCATTTTATCAGTGTTTTCCAAATTATTACAATTCTTGGTCTACTTTTCATTATTCTAAAAAGTGAATTTGGAAGTTGTTCAGTTATTAAGTCATGTTCGACTCTTTGCGACCCCAAAGACTACAGCATGCCACATCTCCCTATCCTGCACTGCCTTCCAAAATTTGCTTAAATTCATGTCAAATTCAGATAGCATTCAATGATGCTATCTAACCATCTCATCTTCTGCCATCCTTTTGCCTTCAATCTTTTCCAGCATCACGTTCTTCTCCAGTGAGTCCTCTCTTCATATTATATGGCCATACAGCTTCAGTATCTGTCCTTCCAATGAGCAGTCAGGATTGATTTCCATTAGGACTGACTGGTTTGATTTCCTTGCAGTCCAAAGGACTCTCGAGACTTCTCCAGCACCACAATTTGAAGACAACAATTCTTTGCCACTCAGCCTTCCCTATGATCCAACTCTCACAGGCATACATTACTACTGGGAAAACCATAGCTTTGACTAGATGTACCTTTGTCAGCAAGGTGATGTCTGTGCTTTTTAATATGCTGTCTAGATTTGCCATAGCTTTTCTCCTAAAGAGCAAGCATCTTTTAATTTCATGGCTGCAGCCACTTTGAGCCCAAAGAAGTAAAATCTTTCACTATTTCTATTTCTTCCCCTTCTATTCACCAGGAAGTGATGGGACCAGATGCCACCATCTTAGTATTTTTAATGTTGAGTTTCAAGCCAACTTTTACATTCTCCTCTTTCACCCTTTAGTTCCTCTTCACTTTATGACATCAAAGTGATATTGTCTGCATATATGATATTGTTGATATTTCTCCCAGCAATCTTAATTCTGATTAGTGATTCATCCAGCCTGGCATTTAACATGATGTACTCTGCATATAAGTTAAATAAGCAGGGTGACTATATAAATCTTTGTCATACTCCTTTCCCAATTTTGAACCAACCTGTTGTTCCATGTATGGTTCTGTTGCTTCTTGATCAGCATACAGTTTTCTCAGGAGACAGGTAAGGTGGACTGGTATTCCCATGTCTTTTAGAATTTGCCAGTTTGTTGTGATCCACACAATCAAAGGTTTTACCATCGTCAATGAAGAAGAAATAGATGTTTTTCTGGAACTCTGTTGCTTTTTGCATGATCCAGTGAATGTTGGCAATTTGATCTCTAGTTCTTCTCCTTCTTCAAAACCCAGTTTGTACATCTGGTAGTTCACGGTTCACATACTGCTGAAGCCTAGCTTGTGGTATTTTGAGCATAACCTTGCTAGTGTATGAAATGACTGCTATTGTACAGTATTTTGAACATTCTTTGGCAGTGCCCTTCTTTGGGATTGGAGCATAAACTGACCTTTTCCAATACTATGGCCACTGTTAAGTTTTCCAAATTTGCTGGCATATGTAGTGCAGCACTTTAACAGCATCATCTTTTAGGATTTTAAATAATTTGGCTGGAATACCATCACTTCCACTAGCTTTGTTGTTTCTAATGTTTCCTAAGACCCACTTGACTTCACACTCCAGAATGTCTGGCTCTAGGTCAGTGATCACACCATCATGGTTATCGGGGACATTTAGATCTTTCTTGTAGAGCTCTTCTGTGTATTCTTGTTATCTCTTCTTAATCTCTTCAGCTTCTGTTAGGTCCCTACCATTTTTGTCCTTTATCATGCCCATTTTTGCACAAAACAAATCTTGATACCTCCAATACTTTTCTAGTATTTCCCAGTGTATTCATCTCCTCTATTTTGTGGCATTGTTCATTTAAGAAAGCCTTCTAATCTCTTCTTGCAATTCTCTGGAAATCTGCATTCACTTGTGTCTCTTCTTTGCCTTTCACTTTCCTTCTTTCCTCAGCTATTTGTAAAGCCTTATCAGACAGCCACTTTGCTTTCTTGCTTTCATTTTTCTTGGGATGGTTTTAGCAGCTGCCTCTTCTACAAAGTTATTTATCTCCCTCCATCATTCTTCAGGTGCTCTGAGTACCAGATCTAATCCCTTAAATCTATTCCTCACCCCCATTGTATATTCATTGGGGATATGATTGATATCATACCTGAATAACCTAGAGGCTTTCCCTACTTTCTTCAATTTAAGCCTGAATTTTGCAATAAGAAGCTCATGATCTGAGACACAGCTCATATCCTTTTTTTACTGACTGTATAGACCTTCTCCTTCTTTGGCTGCAAAGAATAAAATCAATCTGATTTTGGTATTGACCATCTAGTGATGTCCATGTGTAGAGTTGCTCCTTGGGTTGTTGAAAAAGAGTATTTGCTATGACAAGCATATTCTCTTGACAAAATTCTATTAGCTTTTGCCTTGCTTCATTTTGTACTCCAAGGCCAAACTTGTCTGGTATTCTGGTTATCTTTTGACTTCCTACTTTAGTATTCCAATCCCCTATGATGAAAAGGACTTTTTTGGGGGTATTAGTTCTAGAAGATGCTGTAGGCCTTCATAAAACAGGTCAACTTCAGCCTCTTTGGCATCAGTGTTTGGGACATAAACTTGGATTACTATGATTTTGAATGTTTGCCTTGATTCAGACCGAGATCAATTGTTTTGGAGATTGTATCCCAGTACTGATTTTTTCTCTCTTTTATTGACTATGATGGCTACTCCTTTCCTTCTGAGGGATTCTTGTCCACAGTAGTAGATATTGTGATCAACTGAATTAAATTTGCCCATTGCTGTCCATTTTAGTTCACTGATTCCCAAGATGTCAATGTTCAATCTTGCCATCTCATGTTTGATCACATCCAGCTTATCTTGATTTATAGATCTTACATTCCAGATTCCTATGCAATATTGTTCTTTACAGCACTGGACTTTCCTTTCACCTCCAAATACATCCACAGCTGAGCATCCTTTTGGCTGTGGCCCACCTGCTTCACTCTTTCTGGAGTTACTTTGAATTACCCTCTGCTCTTTCCCAGTAGCACATTGGATATCTTCCAACCTGGGGGCTCATCTTCTGGCGTAATATCTTTTAGCCTTTTGATACTGTCCATCGAGTTTCCTTGGCAAGGATACTGGAGTGGGTTGCCATTTCTTTCTCTACTGGATCATGTTTTGTCAGAATGGACCACTATAACCTGTCTGTCTTGAGTGGCTCTGCATGGCATCACTCATAGCTTAATTCTCAAACTCAAGCCCCTTCTCCATGACACAGCAGTGATCCAAGAAGGGGTATTGTGGAAGGTAGTCATATAAAAGTGATTTTCCTAATTTTTACTTGATTTTCCTAATTTTTACATGACTTACTTGCAGGCTAAGAACAAAATGTGTATAGACTTAATAGAATTAGTCCTTTTATTGAAAATTGAGTTCTAAAATGTTTTGCATTACAAGTTTGCTTTGGATCTCTCATGCTGTGGTTGCACTTTTATGAATATGGCCTTAATTGTTTCCTTTTTTCTTTTTCTAATTAATCTTTGGATTTCGTGCAGTGTTTGGCAGGTGCTATCCATATTTTTTATGTGATGTTTATGAACTCTTTCTGTTAACTACCACAGGTTTACTCCCTACGAGTGGTATAACCCCCACCCATGCAACCCTGACTCAGATGTGGTGGAAAACAATTTTACTTTACTTAATAGTTTCTGGTTTGGAGTTGGAGCTCTCATGCAGCAAGGTACAGCGGTTACCCTTTACTCCTGCACATGTCCCACAGTTTGATGAAGGGTTGCTGTGCTGGTAAACTCCACCATTGATAGCTATAGCAAAAACTCCAAAACCTGATTTGGAAGGAAAGATACAATTACATATGTTTATGTGCTGAAAATTTAAAAATTCACTTTGGGGAGAATGAACTTGGAACCCTTCTGAAAAGGGTCATTTGACTGTAAAGTTAATAAGATGCCTTTGATGATTTATGGTATTCATTCAGAGACTTGTAGTTAAGCATTTTTGCCTCTATATAACATGTGCATTTATATCAAATTTATGTTACTGTAAATCCTTTTAACACTGATTGAACATTAAACAAATTACAAAAATAGGCAAATTTTAAAAAGCTTTCTAGTATAAAATATTATTATAATATGGAAAAAAATAAGTTACCTTTTCTTGTAGTCACTTAGCTATCTTTGGCATATGGTATATGCAGGTAACAGTGTTCTATGTGCATTGGTGTAAAGTTGTGCTAGCAACTTGCCCACAGAAATGTTTTTGGATAATGCTGGCTCTTCAGCTATGAAATGAGCACCACTCCCTAGTTGATCACAACTGGCAATGGAAACCTTTACCTTTTTTATATGCATACCAAAGCATATTGTACACACTGAGTAAGATAGGAGAGGAAATCTAATTTAATCTATTAGAGTAAGTTCTATTTCTCACATAGTGAAGAAAGCACTGATTTCTCACTATTGAACAGGTGTGCATTGATACTTCAAAATACTTTGTGTTAAATTTGGTGTTCTTAATAATATGCTTTCTTGGAGTTTACCATCATCCACAACAAACTGTGGGATGTCGTGTCTGCAAGTCACCACTATCTTGGATACATGACAGTCAGCCCCAACCAGATTCAGCTTGTCTTTGAAGAAGCATTGAACATGAAAACCAAACTCAAAAATGGGTAAACTGCAGAAAATATTTCCATGTACAAACTTGTGGTATGTGTGGACTATAAGGGCAGCATCATTAACATGAAGAGTTTGAACAAGAGACGAATGGTTTTAACCTCAGCACCTGTTGGTATGCTCTTTTTTTGTTAACAAAAGCTGCTTAATCAGAAAGCATTGTTTATTAAATTATAAATTTTGATCATCAGACTTTCTCTTTTCTACAGAGGATGAGCAAAGTCTGGATCAGGATTGGCTGTCATGTCTGCCAAAAACAAAATAATCACCAGAGAGTCTTCAACATGTATGGGCACTCATTTATAACATTTGTTTCCCCACCTTTCATTGAGTTCTTAAACCAGAACAGCTCTCCCTTTTAAAGCATGCAATATAATTAGAGATTAAATCAAGCGTGGAAATAAAACAAGCTAAAATCCTGTGCTCACAACCCTCTATAGCCACAGTGAAATTATTCTGAAGTAATGAAGCCAGGAAGTGATTCAGCCAGGAAGTGAAGACTATCTCATTTCTCTGGGAATAAGCTCCTTGAATTCAATGCACCTTAGATTTCAGTAAATATACTTACTCAAGTCAATATTTAGCCTGTAAATTAATCAGTAGAGTTATAAATCCATTGAATGCAGTGGGACTGTCTTGCAAGAATCAATGGTGAGCCTCTTAAGAATATTAGGCTGATAAGATTATTAGGTTCCATAACCTTAAAATAAAGATCTGATTTTAAAATAAAAATCAGATTATTTTTTTATTTTAAAATAAAAATCAGACCCAGCAATTTTTGCACATACTACAACTATACAGAATTGTCAAAACTGTTTCATGTCTTTAGCAGATGAACAGATGATAAGAGAACTGTATGTAAAAAGTATAAATTCTCATTCCCTATAAGATGAATTGGGAAGGATATTTACATAACAGTTGTAAGGATAAATTACGTCTGATCATTCCTTCTTCAAAGGAGTCTGCATTCTCTTCCAAATTAGGCATTTATTTATTTTAAGTTAATCAGAAGCAGGGAAATATCGTTCTGTCAGCCAGTGGTATGGTTTCAGCTGTTCTGTGGCTGAAATGATTGTCCATAGGTATCTTCTGATACCTTGAATCTGGCAACTTTTACCAGAAGAAAACAGATGTCTAAATAAAATACAGTATTTCATATCAGCAATGGACTTTTCTTATAAATTAAAGGGAATTTTAAATTAATAAAAAAGAATTTAAGAATCTCAAAACCTCTCACATAAAGTATCTATCTTGGAAGAGAAATTTTGTTGAGTTGCAATACTATGTATGTTAAAATGAGTGCTATATTATTATTTTTATAATATATATAAATTAAATTGAGCTATTACAGCAACATTGGTATAATTTATATTAATTTGCTGATTGATATACAGTAATTTATATTCATTTGTTGAGCTTTTATTAAATAATGTTTCCATGAAGAACTGAATCAGCATTCTTTAGCTTGTATTCTTAATAGACAAGCTGTGTCTTAAAATTCTGTGGGAGTGTGTGTATATTTGTGTGTGTGTATGATGAGAAAGATTTTGCTTATAAAATGCCAAGAAAAGAATTAAAATATTATCATCAGTACAAATTTTTAAAAAGATAATTCTAAAATTAACACAAAACTGGCTGAAATCTGAAATGTGCTTAGTATAGAAAAATCCTGCTAACTTGCTTCTGAATAGAGGAAGGATAGTTCTGTAGAGCCAGTACATTAGTGATGCTAAATAGAAATAAACTCTA
>JANHZU010002126.1:92717-104096 GCA_032468055.1 Acrochordus granulatus | reverse complement strand
ACCTCTGGCAGAGCTTTCATCTTCTTCAGAGCACACAAGCCCCCCAACCACAGCAAAGTGGTGCCTCACTGGGGGGAATGTACAGGTATGTAAAATGGCTTATTGCATATGGTTACTTTTTTCAAGTTAATTTCATTCTGTTTCTTGATCAATCTAAGCTTTTTTCTAGATTGTATAAATATTTCTTCTAACACACACACATATAAATACCTATGCATATTTTCCCTTAATGTATTTTTGCCTATAACAAAGTATGAAATCAAATGATAACTATGTTTTAGTCTGTGAATTAGGTCAGTTGTCATTAAAGGAAAAAAAAAATTTCCGTAACAGGTAACAAAGCTGGTGTTAATATGTTATCTGATTTCCATGATAAAACTTTCTAAGCTAATAGCTGCATTACATCTTGTGAAAATGAACTTTGCGCAAAAGTTTTTTTTCTCTTACTCTACTGATAGATTTTATTTCAGAGACTATACTGTTAAAAATTATATTCAGTTTATAAAGATACAATTCATTCTTTTTTCATTTTTTATAGTTTTACACTATCTATTTTGAGATAAAAAATAAAAGTGAACACAATATTCCAGAAGCACTGTAATTTTAGATAAAAAATAATAGCACTGATATGTTTATTTTCAATTGCTTTGCAAGAATTGTTTGCAGTGAACTGGGACTCTTCACTGTTGCTACATGATAAATTAATCGGTTCCTCAATTTCCACAGCATGAGGCCAAGATTTGTTTTCAGAGTCACAGTCAATTTGACTGAACCTCTTGCACAAAAGTGTCATATTTTGGCCTTATCTTGAATCTTCATGTTTTCCATATTATAAATTAAATTCTACAGCAGCAGTCTCATTACAAGTACTTTAAAGAAATTTTGTCACTTGTCTTTTACAGTAACAAAACATCTTCAATTCAACCATCTTATTTCTGTGTAAATTAAGTCATTGTATTCAGCTTCTGCTTCTTAAAGAAATGCTTTGAATATTCTGTGATCCAGTCCACTACTGTGAAAAAAGTGAACAATGAAGGCAACCACTAACAACACATGATCAAATTTTAAAACTTTTTTGTACAAGACTTGCAGATGAATAATGCACTGATGTTTGGTCATTTCTCATATGAGGTAGTCCTCAAAAAGCACAATTGATTTTTTTGCTGTTCATAGTGGTGCCCTGACAGGGCAATCCACTCAAAATTATTCAGATTGTGTTTCAGTATTTCTTTAAGACATGTTATGAGTTCACCCCAAATTTCTCTTCCATTTGTACAGCTAGTTATGGATCACATCCCACATGTACTCATTCCTCTTACAAAATGAGTAAGTTATTTATTTATTGAACCTAACTTGCAATAAGCATTTCTTTGAAATGGAGTTGTGCCCTTTCCTGGACCAGGAGTCCCTATACTCAGTCACTCATGCCCTCATCATCTCTTTGCTGGATTCTTGCAATGTGCTCTACATGAGGCTGCATTGGTTGCTGGTTTGCTTCTGGGTGCAATTCAAGGTGTTGGTTCTGACCTTAAAAACCCTTCATGGCATGGGACCAGGTTGTCTGAGGAACTGTCTCTCCCCAGTGGGGATGACCCACCCCACCAGAACTGGCAGAAAAGGCCTGCTTCAGGTCCCATCAGCCAAGGATTTTTAGCGAGTGATGTTAAGAAGGAGAGCCTTTTCTGCCGTAGCTCCTGCCCTGTGGAACACCCCACCCCAGAGGTGAGGTCGGTGCCACCCTTGTGCCTTCTGGGAGGGCCGTAAGACCTGGCTCTGCCAGCTGGCCTGGGGCTTCGATATCTTGGAGGTGGATAGTGACTTAGTATTGTTCTCCTCCCCCGTATATGCATGTTTGCTTCTCCCCTCTCCATTTGGCTACTTTTTATTTAATTTTACGGGTTTTAATTGTTTTTATCTGTTGTATTTTATGTTTTTATTGTGAGCCGCTGAGAGTCATTTCTGAGTTTGGTGGCAGATAAATTTAATACATACATACGTACATACATACGTAAATTACAACTTATAACAGCAAATCCGAAACAGCAGAACGATCAGGATTCTGCTCTGAAACAGAGAAATAGTCTCTTCACAATATTAATATACATGGTTCCCCTCAGGAATATCCACAGTATGGTCAATATCACCAAAATGGTGGGTGCTTTTGCAATTGAAGTCCCAATCCTTCTTACGTACATGGTCTTCAGTTGTCAAGTAACACCCACCATTTTGATGTTGTTGATCCACCACCTCGACCATCAATATCCCTAGTTGCCCTGTTCAAGCAGGAAATAAGCTCTTTCTTCCTAATCCCCAGCATTTACTTGTTCATTCCTTTAGAGAACAAAGCATACACAAAACAAAAATACTAGAGAAATGAACATTTATGCTGCACATTTGTTTTGTATGGAAATTTATATTGTATTCTTATCATCTGAAGCTAATATCCATGGTCCCTGATTTAGCTGAATCTGCTTTTTATAAATGTACAGCTAAAATTGAACATAATGTTAATTTAATGCTGTTTTTAAAACACACAAGTTAAAAATAAAAGATCTGATTTATTTAAATCCATAGCTTATTTCACATTCACTAGTTATGCTCCCACAAGTTGGCAAAGCAAGATCCTTACGACTTAATGCCTGTCAAATTTAAAGCACACTAAATGGCTTTTATGTAAGAAGCAATATGTTGCCAAATGGCATACTTCTAACATTATGAGCATATATTACAAAATGTGGGTGGGAAATTCATTTAATTCTTCAACTAGAACGAAAATTCTAGTCTGATTTGGCTGTGACACTAGTGGTCACTAGATCTAGTTTATAAAGCTGAGCCCCCAGCACAAGTTATCATATGACAAATTTTGAGCATTTACTCACAGAACCTGTCAGCATTGTATATGGTGGCAGGGTTGAAATCTAAAAGCAACAAGGTGTTATAAAATTGTCTCTGCATCTTTGGTATTTGTGTACTAATGGTAAAATGAGATCAGCGTGAATGCCTCCATAATGGAGGCACTGGAAGAGCACATGAATTATTTCTGTGTGTAGAGTTACCAAGTTATTGCCTTTCCAAGTAGGGAATCTTCCTGTATTGGTCTTCAAAGCCACCTAAGAAGAGGGCATGACATCATGCCAGAGTAAAGGTGCTCTATGTTTAGCTACTTCAAGTTGAGTTATTTGCGCCACAGGGAGGATTAGATTCACTGGCAATAAAGTTTGGGGTCCTGGCTAGATTTGACTGGTGCTTGTGTCTGTTTTGCATCATTTTATGAGTGTTTTGGCCTCATCATACTCCATACTGAGTATAAGACCTGGAGAAAAGCCCAACGATAGGATTTTAGATGCCATTACCTGTTTTCATGTGGACTAAAAATTATGGCTTACAGTTAATGGGATAAAATCAATAGCTGAGTATGGCCACCCATACTTTGCCTTCACTTTCATGAAATCTATTTCCAGTCACAAGATGGTGTTAGGAGCATTATTAGATACTTGAAAAGTTGCTCTGGAAAATGTGACTGTATAAGCTATAAAAGTGTAAAACTGGAGAAGGGACCCAGTTGAACACCATCAGAAGAAGTGTGTTAAAAACCTGCCGTCAAATAATTTGAGAGCGGTAGGTATGAAGTGGCCATCTCTTGTCTTAAGGTATATAAAGATGGCAGATGAACTCCTCCAGGTGCATGTTTTCAACAATATACAGTAGTCTCCCTAGGAACTGAATCTTGTGGCCATCTGTGCTCCAGGAACAATGCTCGTTATTTTTAACATGGATGACAAATCAATAATGGCTCTAGAGAATACAATCCAACCAATGTTTCTCTAATGATATCTGCAGGAAAGAAACCTACAGGCTTTCAGATGAGTCAATATACTGATAATTTGGAGACTTAGCTGGTGTGGAAATCAACATGCATCCAAGTATATGCATGTAGGCTTTCTCTGACAGAATGTCACAGTGAACACACAACAAACTGCAGGAAGCAGTTGTCATTTAATTAAAGTTGACTGAATTTGGATTAGGGAAGATTATCTAATGGGGTCCTGTGGTGAACATTCCAATTTATAAATGTCACTTAATAAGGTAAGCATCTCTACTAAGCAATGGAAGAATTCCCTAATGACAAATAAAGCATGAGCTTTGCTTAAATGGCCAGTGTTTACTAGGAAAGCCAGGAAAGTAGAAATACCAGGTACTTGCTAGGAAAGCAAAGGCATTAATTAAATCAAGTATCATTAACTACGTATACAGAAATCAGAACACTTGGGCTTCTCAAGTGTAGCCTTTCAGAAAATCAGTAAGTACAATTTCATCTACTGTCTGTGGAAAGGAAGTTAAAACTGGAAAACTGGTACAAAGGTAACTAAATATTTTAACTGTTTTTTAAAAGTTGTTTTCATGTTTCCTTCATCTCCCTCACAAAAAAAAAGAGGTAACTTAGTTGTGTGATCTTTCATCAAAATATCTTCACTGGAGATTAATCTAAGACAGAGTGAAGATTAACACTAAACAATAATTATTTTTTCAATACCAGATGTAAGAGGTAAAATTCATTCTGGTTTTTTAAATTGAAAAAATTCCTTAAATTGGGCTTTCAAAATTCAAACTAAAGGGATTTAAAACAAGGGAATTTCAAGGGAATTCACTCTATTTAAAAAGAATCTAATATTGTGAACACCCACTAATTTTTTTTATCCAAGAACTAATAGACAAATCAGTTGACAAATGGCAATTGAACCAAAGTCTCAAAGGATAATATTCCAGTTTATGCATCATTGTACACTAAAACCACAAATATTAGTGGCTTGTGAAAAATAAACTATATTTTGTGGGTAAACATTGGAACAATCTGATTCAAACAGTGCATTCCTTATGGAGGTTTTCAAAAGGGATTGGAAGGCCCTCTGTTGATTATTTATTCTTCAAGAAGAAGGGGGGCTTAGGTATTTTCCAGCTTAGGAGTATAGAAAGTCTCTGTCAGTCATCCTATAGTCAGCCAAAGAAAATAGAAAGATTGAAGGGCTTTATTGCCATGTCATAAATTTATTGGAAACAGCCATAAATAAACAATTAGCCAGACTGACTTGGAAAGTTCACCAAGTCCATAATTTGCCTTAAACTTGAGCCATGAGTAAGTACAAGTAGTCAGGAGAATCACAAACATCCAAATGTTAAAATTAGGGACCAAATATTGGGCAAAGAGCAACAAGAGCAGGAAATTTAGAGATTCACAAGAGCCAGATACAGAAAGCATTTTTTCAAGAGAGGGGAAAGGTCTTGGGGCTACTCCCATGATTAGTCTCCTGCTATCACTTTTGCTCTTTGCTTCATAGATATCAATGTGTTGTTGGACTAGGTGTCCTGTCAAAATCTGAATGAAGCTTCACTGGCACCTAATTGTTGTCTTTTGGAGCTGCAACAAGCATCTGATTACCTGTGGACTCTACAGACTGATAATCTGTCAGGTCTGATTCTTCAGCCTCTGACTCATAGGTTTCAGATGAGACCATAATACCAGTGATTTGATTGTTCAGACTGGAATCCCTGATCTTTTCCCTCTTAACAAGTCATATCCATGAATGAGATTATTGGTTGTTTGATTTTGACTTCTCAAGAGAGGAACAAGCTTGTTATCTCCATAAATTCTAGGTCATGACTTGGCAACTAGTCCAATTTTGGAACATAAATCAAAAGTAGCAAAGCTAATCATTAGTTTGTGATTAGCTTTGATAAGAATGGGGATAATTTCAATTTATATTTAAATAAAAATAATACAATGTTGATTCTATTAGTAATTTTTTTGTTTGGTATAACCATACATGGGAATGTAATGATGCTACTGTACATATGTTTGCTAAACTAAATAGTCAAATAAAATCTCTATTGACCCTTCATTCCAGTTTAAAACCATACAGTACTCCTTCCATTATTTGTTCCTCTGTTTCTCTACCCTCTTTGTAAGTAGCATACTAAGTTCACAACTAAAATTGCTTCATTTTGCAATCACATACTAGTATAAAAGCACAATAATAAATCATCTAAATGTCTACAGTTGTGCTCAGCTCCACTAAAGCCAGAAAGACACTGCTTTCCATCTAGAAGGCTACAAATCTAAACCAAGACTACTAATTTTTGATACGACATTATCAAAATTTATTAGGGTCTTGCTTTCATAGGAAACCTGCTTAATTTCATAAATGCATTTTCAAAGATTTGCTTCTCTCCCTTGGGTTTTGGTAACACAGTTAATGAGCTTTTTGCCAGTACAGCAGGTGATTTTGCAGCAAGTATCTTCTGCCATCTGTTGTCTGAAGATAGCATGACTGCAAGAAACCAGCATATTTTGGCTGGAACCTCATATTAAGATATTTTAAATAATATTAAAATAAAAACACTCTATTGTACAAATGTCTTGTCGTAGATACAATTTGCTGTATGTTTGTATTATCTTTGGCCAATGAACATAAAATGGCTCACTTGCTGGTAGTAAAAATGTGTGCCGAATTTAAGAAATGTTTATGTATTCCGTTCAAATGAGCAGACTTGCAAAAGAGCTATGGCAGAAAGGAATATCTGGCATCCTTAATTTACAATGTGACCTGATTACCAGCAGCAAAGCATAGGTAATATTGGAGTGATAGAGAGGGTCCCCATGATTCATGGGCTAGTTTAACAACAGAGATAAAGAAACTGGAAAACAAAAACCTACGCAGCGTGCTTGGTACATCTGCAAAAGGCTATCCACTAATGTACACATGCATAAAATATAAAATATTCCAAGTTTTCCTCCAAGCAGAACTGTGCACCAAAAACATGAAATACGTAAAATATGTTTCTATAGATAATGTGGCTAGTCTGTACTTACCAGCTTCAGATATGTGAAACCAAGGCTAATAAAACATTGAGTAAGGAAAGCAAACGAGTCTTAAACTAAATCTGTTCCATTGGCAGTCTGTGTTACAAGAACTGAAGTATTGGGAGAAATACTCATATTTGAATAAAATCAAAAATAACTTTTAACCTGAGGAAAAATGTGACAGGGAGAGGAAGGTGAAAAGCTAGGAAACAGCCAGACAAGGTCTGGATACCAGTTCCCAGAGATAAGCACTGCCAACGTAGCAGGTTGCTGGGAAGCAACACATGAAGCTCAGGCAAAGACTGCAGCAGACGCTAACCAAAGATAAGGAAGTTGACCTCTAACTGCCTTGCAGCAGGTCACATCACAGTCATGTGAAAGGCTGGAGTGGCTTGAAAAGGAGTATGTAATGGATGCTGCTGGCGAATGATAACAAGGAAAGCTGAAGAGGACCTCATTTTAGAAGCCTTCATCATTCCTGCAGGTTACCATGCGGTTTTGAGACGTCTCTCCCAGCAGCGCTTATTTTATTATTTATTTGTATCCCACCTTTATTATTTTTACAAATAACCCAAGGCAGTGAACATTTCCCACACACCTTCCTCTTCCTATTTCCCTCACACCAACAACCCCGTGAGGTGAGTAAGGCTGTGAGGCAACAACTGGCCCCAAGCCGCCCAGCTGGCTTTCGTGACTAAGGCGGGATTAGAACTCACGGTCTCCTGCTTTCTAGCCTGGTGCCTTAACCACCAGATCAGACTGGCACTTATTCGTATGAACGTGGCTAATTTGTAGTGGAGAAAATGTTAGTATGTAAGTGCATGTGCATGAATGCAAGTGATCTGTAAGCAAATTGTATCTGGTAAGAACTTTGTAGGTTAACAGAGACTCTTTGTGTCCTGGGAGCTCTCTTGAGCAGTTAGTTATTGCAGAAGATCCTTAACAATTGTGTCTTCACTCAAAGTGTGAATCAGAAATCAGGAAAATTATGGCCACCTACAGAATGGTACCTGCTTCTGGATTGGGGCAAGGCAGCCTCTGCAGGAAGGCCATGTGTCACATTGGCTGGCTGCTCTTTTGGAAGGGTACTCTTCAGAAGAAGTAAGTGGATTAAGATGTGCAGAGTCACAGAGGAGGTCCAAGGTCTCTGTGACCCAGAAGGATGGAATGGGGGTATGTGAGAGAATGGGCTGCCTGCAAACTGGCCAGCATCTGGCTGATGATGCCCTTTCACTTGAACACCTCTCCTTAACCAGCCCAGCATTTTGTGGTTATAAAGGTAGAGCAGAGAAGCAGTTGGATGTGGTGGTGTTGAAGTAGTGGTGGTGACATGGAGGTGGTATGGATGTGGGAGTGAAAGAGAAGGTGGTTTGTGTTGTTTTAGGAAACTAAAACAACCTGAAGTAGTCTCAGACAAAGAGAGGAGTTACTGTTTTCCAGAATTAGGTTCACAAAGAGAAGTAGTTAAGGAACAGGAGTTGAAGTAAAATTGGAGAAGAGTGGTGTAAGAAACTGTGAGTGCTAGCCTTTGAGTACTTGTGGGTGTATTGGCTAGAGGCCAGGTGAGGTTGTGTTGGCTCTCTGGATTTGCGAGGCCACTGACTGGGTATACATAAAGGAACCCATAACAGAGTGGAAAAATAGGCAGTTAGAGGTAGTTGCAGTAACCCTGCAGCCAGTTGTAAGTGCGGGTGGATTCCCAAGCACCAAGACCAATTTATCCCCTTATGGTAGTTGTTGTAGGGAAAATAGAGGAGGAATGTCTGTTAAATATGTTTGCTGCCTTGGGTTATTTGTAAAAATAATAAAGGCAGGAACAAATCAATAAAATAAATATATCCTTTTGTTCAGCACTGTCAAAATATTGACCGTTTGCTGAACAAATGGTCCTAAATTGTGGACTACCTGCATAACTTTGGTTTAGGTCATCAAATAATAATAATAAAAAAACTCAAATAGTAACACGAAGTGCAGCATAACCACAAAAAGAAAATCAGCATCGAATATATCTTGAAAACAAGGCCTTGACTAGTATAGACAAGCAATTTAGTACACATGATCCAATAAAACACCAAATATTAAATATGATAAAGGACTTGCAAGAATAAAGCAGATTGTCAGCTCAATTTTTCTATCGCATTACTGTGCCAGATGCTCAACATGAATTACAGAGGAGATTGTGTCTCTTTACAGCTTCACTTCTTCCATGGAAGAGATAGGACTTTCAGATGGTTTGCGTTTCTCTGGACTGATACCAATAGAAATAATTGTAAGAGCTCATCAGTATAAGTGATGCATTGCTTGTCTGGGATAAGCCTGGATTTTCCCCCACTTAACTTTCTTTTAAATGTTTATTTTATAAGAAAAAAATACTCATAAAATTCCATTTTTTAGAGAGACAACGATCTATTTACATTTCAAATAGATTAATGCGATAAAGGTAAAATCTGAGATGACTTTATAATGGCCTACTTTACCTGCTGGTTTATTTATATACAAATAAATGAATGATTATATGCCATCAAGCTGGTGTCAAGTCTCAGAGGCCGTAAAGATTTCTTTCATAATGATCTGTCTCTAATCATTGCCACTTTAACTGATTCCACTCTTCTTGCTGTAGTTATCCTCTACTTCTCCTTCACTCCACATTTCCCAACATTAGAGCCTTTTCTAGAGAGCTAAGGTAGGGGCGTAGTGGCCTAGCGATTAAGATGCTGGGTTTGTCAACCTAGGCAGCCTGAGTTGGAGACCCAGGCGCCGTGTTACGGGATAAGCTCCCATTATTCACCCCGCTCCTGCCAACCTAGCAGTTTGAAAGCATGCAAAACACAAGCAAATAGGTATCATCTAAATTGGTGGGAAGGTAACAGGGTTCCGTGCACCTCGGTGTATAGTCATGTTGGCCACATGACCATGGAAGCCTCTTCCAATGTTGGAAGATGTTACTTCAGCTATGAAATGGAGATGAGCACTACCCTCTAGAGTTAGACATGACTGAAAGGGGAAACCTTTCTTTATCTTTTTAAATCTTGACATAAAAAAAGATAAAGGTTATCCTGCCAGTTGTGACTGACTCTAGGATGCGGTGCTCAACTCCATTTTCAAGCCAGCATTCGTCTGAGGATGCTTCCATGGTCATGTGGCCAGATGCCAAAGGTGCATGGACAGTTACCTTTCTCGCCGGAGTAGGCAGTAGCTATTTATCTACTTGCATTTGCACGCTTTTGAACTGCTAGGTTGGCAGGAGCTGAGGCAGAACTTCAGGAGCTCGCCCTGCTGCACAGCAACGCCGGGTCTTGAACTCAGGCCGCTGACCTTCCAGCCGGCAAGCCAAGCGTCTTAATCTGTCCAAATTAGGACAATCTGAGCCTTGTCAGAGTTGATTGGTATGATGATCCACCAAAGCATTAACATTCCTCCTATCCTGCTTCTTCAAAATGTAATTTTTGCTTAGAGTTCAGAGGGAATGTCAGGGTTTGCACGATTCTGATTTTTGTAGATATGGACATGTTATGGCATCTGAATATCTCTTCCAAGGCTTTCGTGGCTTCATTATCAAATGCTAGTTTGCAGTGTATTTGACTATTTGTTCCTTTACTGTTGATGTTGATCCTAAAAGATAGGATATTCAATATCCTCATTATCAATTCTAAGGCTGTTGTTGTACCTGTTGTCATTAGTTTGATCTCCTTTGTATTTTAGTTATTTTGTTTCTTACCTTTTATTACTAAAACTTGCAGTAATATTTATCTATTGCTGGATATTAGGTGGCATATACAATTAATATTTAGCATTGCTAAAGCATAAGATTCCCTCAAAATATACTGAAGTAAATGTAGGTGATGAACAGGAATGTTTTTTTTTTACTTGAACAATAAAACCTGACTGGATCCAGCTCATTTTTGAACTAGATGTCTCTTTTTACAGTTTCTGCTGCCACATCAAGATTGATTACTTTCTCTTTCCCGAGATTTAAAAATATTTATTCAGCTCTGTTATCAGATACTGCATTTTTTTACATAAAAATACATTTCAAATATTCACATTCAGGCTGAATTATTTTAAAAATTGCTATTTCAATAGGTGTAGTGCAAAGGTGCTGACCTAGAAGGGAAACCCAGATTCACACTAAGTCTTCAGCCCAAAGTAGTTTGCAGGACTGTTGTGGGGAAAACAGGAGAGTGCACCAGAGATGTCTGATTGAAAGCAGGATAGAATTTATAAAATGCCAGGAACTGAGCTTAGGGCTAAGATCTTTTGCAATTATGATGTGAGTGCATGATCTTGGAAACAGCATAATAATTACCAGAAGTTGACATGGATTTACCAAGGAAAAGTCTTATCAGCCTAATTCTTTCCCAGTCATTGGGTGTATTCAAGCCATCTATCTTTGATGCTCAAACCTGTACTTCTGCTCTGAGAAGGGAAGTGAATTCAGTGACCTAAATATTCCCTTCCAAATCTTTCAATTTCATGATGGACCAATAGCTATTCAGAACTGCTCCATTTTATGGAGGTGA